>PVHX01011701.1:0-13827 GCA_004024805.1 Geosciurus inauris
ATGTATTTAAATGCAACTTTTGAGAAAAATAAATAAAAATTAAAATTTAAAAAAAAAAAAAATAAAGTATTGTGTCTACCTACAATTAAAAAAAATTAAAAAAAAAAAAAAGACTGAGGAGGGGGCAGGATGGAGTCGAGCAAAAAGACCACAAATCTTTCCTATCATTTTTAAGCTCCTTTTTTCTTGATTCAGCATTCACGTGGTTGCTGTGAACCTTTGGCTATTTTCTAGAGTTTCTGCTTGTTTTTTGGTGTTTCTGTGGGGAGTTAGACCTTGGAATCAAGTACCCCACTATTTTGCTGACATCATTCTCCACTATACTTTAGTGACTTTATTTTTATCTCTTTACTACTGTGGCCTGGAGAACTAGGTTACACACACAAAACTCACTTCGACTAAATCCTTGAGCTGGTGAATGATATCTACTTTTTGTGGAATACATTGAAAAAAATCCACAGGGAACACCAGAGTCAAACCACCTGGTTTTCATAGGCCAAGCTTTTACCGGTGCTCAGTTTGTGGTATTTGCGTTGTAATGGAAGGCTTCCAAAGTGAGTCTTCAGTTACAGTTGGGTAAAGGGGCACTTTCTAAAATGTTTGCCCGAATGTTCTAGTTGATCTTTCAGATCTGTGCTGGCAAGCAGGTTTCATCTGTCTTGGTGGTGGCTTCCTAAGGCAACATGTGAAATTCACAAAGTCACGTCCAGCATTGGGAGATCTGATTCCATAATTAATTGGTGTTGTACCTCTTAGCACAAGACATAATTAATGTCCAGGATTGGGAGATCTGATTCCATAATTTATCGGTGTCGTACCTCTTAGCACAAGTATCTATTGCTTGAAATGGATTGTCTCAAAACATTGTGGTTTGCTATGACAAACGTTTAACCATTTCACAATCTCTATGGGCCAGTAGTATGGGAGTAATTTGGGTGGTTTTGGTTGAAGGTCTCTTATGCGATTACAATCAAGATGTTAGTATTATAATGATCTGAAAGCTAGAGATTCCATTTCCCAGATCACCCATCATACACTGGCAAGACGATGATAGCTGTTGGCAGGGAGGTTCAGCACATCTCCACCTGGGCCTGCTCGAGGGCCCTCACAACATGGTGGCTGGTTTCCACCAAAGCAAGTAGCCCTAGAGCGAACAGGTAGAAGTTATCATGGTCATGGCCTAACCTCAGAGCCACATAGCATCATTTCTGCAGCCCTCTATTTGTTTGAAGCAAGTCACGAAGTCCAGCCACACTTAAGAAAAAGGGTGGGAATTAGATTCTATCTTTTGAAGGGAGGCATGCTAAGAATTGGTGAACTTATTTTAAAAACCACCACACAGCACTATGACAGCTGTTTACTGACCTACTTCATTAACACTCAGTTGGCCTTAACTGAACAACACAAAGTATTGATTTATTTTGTGAAAAAAAAAATCATTTGGAAATATAGAATCTCGTGTAGAGGATGTGTGTGTATGTAAGGAGAGACAGAGAAAGAGAGATGGAAGACGAATGAGAATTTCATGGCTTCTGGCAGAATGACTCAAAAAGCTTAAGGGAACTCCAATAGCATAACTCACTGTCTCAAAGAATGTGGATAATGGCAAGAGAGGACAGAAGAAAAGGGGTCTGATAACACCTTTCTTACTTCTCTTTCTATCTGAAGCTTCTGCCATAGAGTTAGGATTTTAGTTCTGGATAAGGCTATAAGTTGAAAGCAGGTTATGTGAGTGACCATCCCAGCTAGGTCAAACAGTTCCCTGTGTAACAGAAACAACCCAGGAAGCTAATGCCCCTGGCAAACAAATTGCACCTGTGGGAGGCACATATGCAAATTTGGACACCTGCATTCAGTATTCATCACTTGGGTTCAAGAGAAAAACAACTACTCAAGCACAAAATAATGGTCCTGTTTCCTGAACATTTAGTCCCGAGAGTCATATGGCCTGTGGTCTCCTGTCTTCAAAGTACGACTCCTCTTATTTTAAGTAGAACGTTCCCCTTAGCAAGAGAGCCCTGTGTACCCTCCATGGTTGGAAATGGTAGGTTGTCAGAGCTAAATGAAAGTGTGGTGTTGACAGCTCTTTGCTTGCTTGAAGCAGCAGGGTTGTTTACTTGGGCTGGAGCACAGCTTTTTTGAGGCGTCGTCAAGATCCCATCATCGGGGTTGCCTAGTTACTGGTCTACACCACACTGCAGAGTTTCAAAATGGGCTGGACCACAAGTGCCCATTTTGGGGGATTTCCAGATGACAGTCTTGCTCTCATTCTGTCATATTGCTCCTGAAATCTGAGTCACACGGTAAGATACAAGATTAACTGTTCAGCAAACATTTCCCTAAATCCTCATCTTCAAAAAGTTATGAAGAATATTTGTTGGCTGAGTGTATTTCTTTAAATACTACAAAGTTGGTCCCTCTAGATTATTGAAAATATCTCAACTTCAGCTTGACTTATGACAAGACAGTTTAATATTCAGCAGATAACTGAATTTGTGCATTCTATCAACAGAGAATGCATTTTGAAAATCTACTTTGTCATTAGAAATGTTATTATCAAGAAAAGAAGTCATGTATAAACACAAAGATACATGCCATTCAACAACAGATTAGAGGGGTGGGAGATGGTACGAACATGGAAAAAACTGAATTTTATAATTTATTCAATTATTAAACAAATATTTATGAAATGACTACTATGCTACAGTCTGTAGCTACAAAGTTTGAGAAAATGTTTGCTACCTGTCTTCCTAAAGCTTATAGTGTGGTGAGGAGGTAATCAGACATTCCTAAATGTTGTGGGGAAAATATAGAGAGTATTTGGGAATCATACATGTAGAGGGAGAAGTTGAGGGAAGTAAGAAAGGGCCTGGAGAGGGCTGGGTGCGGTGGTATAAGCCTGTAATCTCAGCAGCTCTGGAGGCTGAGGCAGAAGGATCGCAAGTTCAAAGCTAGCCTCAGCAATTTAGCCAGGCCCTGAGCAACTCAGCAAGACCCTGTCTCAAAATGAAAAATAAAAAGGGTTGAGAATGTGGCTCAGTGGTTAAGCGTCCAGCGTTCAATCCCTGGTACCAAAAAAAAAAAAATGCCTAGTGAGGGGATTCTCCATGCTGGGAGGTGGGTGACGGGGTATGTAGTATATTCTGCAGGCACTCCTGAAAGCAGAGCTCTACAACAATGTAACTCCTCCCCCAACTGATAGAAGCTGGGCCTACAATGGCATTTTTGTGGTTGTAATTTTGAACTTGTGGGTTTTTGTGGGAAAACGGCTGTTGACATTGACCCCACTTTACATTATTTATAATTTTTAAAAGCTGTATTGATTTCATTACAAAGGCAGTATTCTTCATTGCTGGATTTGTTGATTTACATTTGTTACAGCTGAAGTCTTAATGTAGCCACAACTGACTTTGGTCACTGAATCCTTCTACCAAATGTTTTTATTAGCTACAGTGCTTTATATGTTCAGGAACTCAACATTAAATGGATTTATGTTCAGATCAGATTGAAAGATTGGGTTAGAAAGTATGTGTATTTTCTCTATTTCTGTCGTTAGACACTCTTTGTGGTTTAATACAAAGTTAGGAATTTAATATCAATTTATACTTAGTTTGGGCCTTTAACCAGGATATATACAAAGTAGATAACTGATCTTATATATTATTAAATATTACCGCTTTAAAGCCATAAACTAAATCTTTCCAACTGTCATTTCATAGTAACTTTGATTAAACCATGCACAAGAGAAGTCAGAAGAACTCCTTTTTGTGTTGATAAGAACACATGCATTACTGCTAATTGGTGAATGACAGGTAGCATCCACTAGTTAATTCCAACACTGGTCACATTTGCTGGCTACTTCTGATATTTGCAGGAAGTCAGTGGTTCATGTTTTCTGGAATTTTTGGAATGTTTAGTTCAAGAATCATTTCCAATCATAGTTGCCCGTTTGTTTTCTGTAATGATCATCTGGCTGATTAGTTAGGGTGGATAGAATAGCGAGGGCAGAGAAGAAATGACAGTTAAACTAGATATTATGTTAAAAGTGACACAGTTGGATCATTGATAACTATTCTGAGTAAATAGGAATCTTGAAATAGATACATGAGATGAAGGAATTAGATAAGATAATCTTGTGATAGATCTAGCCTGCCATTACAATCATATGACTTTATATTTAAGGTAGAGAGAAATAAACATGGGTGTTTCTTACCTATTCAGTTTAGTATTTATTCCTGTCTTTAGGTAAAGTTCAAATTTCATAGTATAAAATGTGTTCTTGAGATCTAGGGTTTGCTCCAAAATGAATAATTGTTTTTGGTTTTCTAATACAATGCCAAGAACATCAATAATAAAATTTAATTATTCATTGCTTTTCATTTTCTTTAGCTTGTCTTAAAAATACTTCTTAATTGTAAAAGTGGTTATCACCCAGAAACAGCATGAATCATATTCTTCCTTTAAAATTTGAGTAACCTAAGGCAGTATTTCACCTTATTTTCCTCAATGTATATGTGTTGAGAATTAGTACATTATTTTTTTATTCATTTGCTGGGAAGGGAAATAGTCGCAGGATCCTATAAAGTTTAGTTCTTTGCATCGGACAGACCTGGGTTCACATTGTGTTAGCCTTTGTATTTCTGATCTTCTGCTCCATGGTTGTGTCAACTTGGGCAAGTCACTTCACCTCCTAAAAGCTTTGTCACTAATCTGTAGAATGACAAGATGAGAGTCCCTGTCATATAGGACTATTTTTAAGGATTAAATTCACATTGAGTGTTCAGTCCAATTCCAAACACTTAATAAAGGCTCAGAAAATGTTAGCTGTCACTGCAGGCATCATCACCAGCCTGAGTTCTGCGCTGATCTATGCCCCCCATGATCCTCACCATTCACACATTGAAGTCCTAGATCCCAGGACCTCAGAATGTATTTGGAGGTAAGACCTTTAAAGAGGCAGATCTCAAGGTAAAATGAGGTCATTGTGGGTGGGCCCTGATCTCATACATCCAGTGTCCTTTTTAGAAGAGGAGATTAGGACACAGACATGCACAGAGAAAAGACCCTATGAGGACTGGGAGAAGGCAGCCATTTATAAGCCAAGAAGACAGGCTTTAAACAAAATCAGCACTACCAATGCCTCCATCTTGGGTTTCCAGCCTCTAGAATTGTGAAAAAAAAATAAATTTCTGGCGTTTAAACCACCCTGTCTGTTGTACTGTTATGGTAACCCCCCTCCCCAAATTAATATAGTACCCATAACAAAAAGATTATTTTTCAAAATTACATGTTAAAAAGCATAAGATAAGGCATGTTTTCTAAAGCTACTGTGTTTGGTCTGTTCCTACCATTTTCTTGCAGGGAGAAAATAAAATAAACAGCATGTTCTGTTCTCTGTCCCTAAACTGCCATCTGTAAGATTTGGCTAGCCGGAATCAGGCCTTAGATGGAATACAAATACAAAGATCATGTGACAGGGTAACCAAGATGCCCAGGAGCATAATATCAACAGCTTAATTATTTAGCATTTGTTATGTCAATATTGGTTAGAGCCACAGGTCTGGGGCAGGCGAGGCAGAGGTGAATCAGAGAGTGAGTTTATATTTAAACATCGTTCTGTTAGAATGGTTTGTGTTTTTCTCCAAGCAGAGCTAAAGACGTTGTTTGTTCATTTAGTGTTATTATGAGAATGAAATTATTAAACACTATAGATTTTATTTTCCTTAAACCAGATGGAATTATGACTCCATTGGATCTGGGGGTGACAGTGCCCCTATGAATTGCTGATTGCAATCTTGGTGGACAGCTCCTCTGGACTTCCTTCCTCCTTAGCAATGTGCACTCTTTTTCCTTCGTGTTTCCAAGCCTTGGTGGATGCTTGTGTGCCCTGCCTTCTGGCTGTCAGTCTAGGCCAGGCATAGGCATATGAACAGTGCTGAGGGCTGTAGATGGAGGTCACTTGAATCATATCATCCCTTCACTCAGCCCAGGCCAACCGGCCCTGAAGACAGCAAGGAAGGGCTGCCTGACCCAATCCCACCACCCCACAAATTTCTGCAACCATGATAAAACCCTGAATGCACCCACAATGACTAACAGCTACGTGGGTATTGCCTTTGCGGGGGGGCGGGGGGGGAGAGACTTAAACCACTAAAACAACTATCTTGAAATATTTAGGAAGTTGGCTTTCTATAAGGGAGAACGAGGTTCATGTTTGTCAATTGCAGAAGGCAAGGGAAACCATTGCATCTGAATTTTGGGAGCATTTCATGAGGGTTTTTCAAGTGTAGGGTCCACAACTAAGAGTCAGTGCTTCCAAAAATTTTGCTTCCAATACACTCTGCTTGCTTCACCCTCGTCTGTTACTGCTGCCCACTTGACAGTATCTAACAGGGAGCCAGCTGGCCAAGGAGGATGGTGCATTGCAGAGTCCCAGATCAGGAACACAGAACAGAGGGAGTTTTACAGCTCTGAAACAACGTCTTAGTAGTTGGCATGCTCACCACTTAATTTAAACCTCTGAGAGGTAGACTAGGTACTGTCCCCAGCATTTACTCAGTTCAGTGACGTGCTGAGGTCTTAGAAGTAGAACTGGGGGCGGAGCTCCAAGCCTTCCCAGCGTCCCCATTCTCCACTGCCCAGGAGGAGGCTGCCTGCCTGGTGATCCACAGCCTGGCCTCCAGGTAAGAACTCTCCGTCAAGAGCATTGTGAAATTAGGTCACATGTTCACCAAACCCGCCTGCACAAACAGCTTTAGCCAACCTCTGACTACATATTTTTTCTTGTATCCCACACCAACAATTTCATTTGCGGAGAACATTTATTATTACTGGATATCTGAAGGCTGTCTGGAATGTTCCATGTACTGCATTTTCCAGAGAATGGATTAACAGGAAGTCCTTTATTTCTGCCAGTAAAAGTCACTTGCATCTCTCTGTGGCACAATGACCTGAGTTTCTTGCTCTATCTTGCATCCAGGAAAGGAGGTGTGAAGAGCACAGGTTGCAGGTACAAGCCTCAAGTCCAGAGTTTTCCCAGTGAGGAAGAGTCAAGCCTGGAAATTGTGCCCAGTGCCCTGGTAGCAACTATGACATTGCCTGCCTTTGCTTTATAGAAGTAGCTTGGCCTGACAGAGCTACATAATACAAAACTATAATTAACCTTGAGCCTGTTAGATGATTACACATTGATTTTGTACTTTGGGCCAAAACATCTTACATCTTGGTCTGCCTGTTTCCAGCTTATACAATCAGGCACATTTCTGCATCCTGGAGGTTGACTGGGGCAACAGTGTTGGGAAAGAAAGCCAAGCAAACCAAGGTGTTTTGTGCTTTGTGCTTCCCAATCCATGTGCCACCATTCTTGAGCAATGTAGGAGAAGCCAAGTTCAGACAGCAGGCAGCCGGTGAGGCTTGGGAATTCCCTGGAGATACCCACAGGGACTCTACTGAGACAGCTGCTCCCTCTAGCCTCAGGCTCGGAAGGAGCAGGAAATGCTTGGTAACTGAGGAAAGAGGGTCTCAGATATATCTTGGAGCTGGGGTGGGTGACATCAGCGCCTGCCTTACTAAGGATGGACGTTGGGAAGAAAAAATTGTTATTTAAAAAGTCTGCTGAGAAAAGTGATCCAGTGGGGACCCTCTCTAGACCTGATGAGAGCTTCCCTGGAGGAAAGTCTGCTCTGTAGGTGTGATTTCCTAGTCCCATTTGGAGCTGCTCTGTCAGAACCAGCCACACTCTCTGCTGTGGTCTGGGCCGGAAGTGGCAGAGATGCTCCAACGGGGGAGCAATCTCCACAGGTCCTTCTTCGCCCCCTGACATGGCTGCTAGTGGTCTAACACCCATGTGAGAATGAAGACAGGGCAGGCCTTCCTAGCAGGCTCCCTGTTGTGAGAATCAAAATGCTTGGACCAGAGGCAGGAATATTATTGCCAAGATACTTTGGGCCTGTTTGTTCTTCCTTCATGTGCTCAAATAGCTGCCCATACCTACTATGTGTTGGATTGGAAGTCAGACCCAGGGGACAGAAAAGTGAACAGGCCAAAGTCACTAGTGAGCCCAACATGAGGAGAATAAGCAAGTTTAATTAGAGTCCAGTGTGGTAAGTGCCGTGATGTCAGTCTGGCTCACACACTGTGGGGTACACTAGAGAGGAGGGCCGCCTAATTCAGCCCTACGAGATCATGGAAGGTTTCCTGGAGAAAGAGGTGGTTTAAACCCTGGGCACTGTGTGCAGTTTCTTATCCTTCTATCCAGCCTGGATTTCCGCATGTGCTACTCTGTCTCTTTCCTTTGTTGACCCACATACGATGCCTACCCTTTACAACAAGCCTCTTAATTCTAAATCTTTAGAGTGTTGACTCTGGGCCAGAGAAGCTAGGAGCTGTACAAAGGTTGCTTCGTGGCAACCCTATGAAATGATGAAGCCAGACTGACTGGGTTTAAATCCCAGCACAGCCACTTAGAGCTATGAGTTCTTGTGCAAGGTAGTAAATCTCTGTGCCTGTTTCTGGAACTACCCTGAGCCTGATGGTAACACATACTCCATAGTGTTGGTGTGAGAACTCAGTGAGGGAGTATCTGCAAAGTTCTGGGGCCAGTATCAGGGACATATTTAGAGTGTCAGAAGTGCTGTCTAATACTGTGGTACCCTCCTGTGGAAGTTTCTGGATGTGGTCTGTCTCTACCACAGTTTAGCTGAGGACAATTCCTCAATGCAACAGTGGAGGATGTGGGGGGCTTTGGAAGATGATATGGTCATGGGGCCCCACCCACATGAATGATTAATGGCTTTCTTGAGAGATGGGGAGGTCTCTCAGGACTGAGTGGGTCTTGTGGAATGGATGAATTATGGAGGCCATGGGTTGTTATAAAGAAGGTTTCCCCTGGTGTTTTGGTCTTCTCCATACACCTTGCTTGCTGCCCTTGCATAAGCTCTTGCTGTATGATGCCATCTGCCATGTTGTGACACAGCATGAGGTCCTCTCCAGAGGCTGCTGGCTGATCTCAAACAGGGTTTTTGGCTTCCTGTCCAGAGAGCCCTTTTCCATGACACCATGGCATGTGTGTACTATAGCTGCCTCTGGCTCCAGTCCTAGCTCAGAGTTCCACCTGCTCTTGTGTCCAAGGTCACAACCTCCTGCTATCCTCAGCCATGTCCCACAGATCTGCCACAGCAGCTAAGCCTGGTCTGGTCCATCACAGCCTCCATCTGGGCTGGAGCACACAAAAGTCTGGGTTCCCAAAACCACTCTGTGCCTGATCCCTGCCTACTCAGGCTAGTTGTGTATGTGCAGAGAGGGGCAAGGGTCACCTAGAGGGGCTGAGTAGAAGAAGAAGGCATCCAGAAGATAACTGAGGGAGATGAGAGGCACAGGCAGGTGTCAGGTGGAGAAATGTGGGCAGGTGGTGAGGCTGGCAGCTACACAAGGATTTCAATGAAGTTCAACTTCAGCTTTTTGGAAGCTTCTTATGGTACTGTTTAAAACACTCAGGTACTGAGCACATTGTCAAATGGAAAAGCCTACAATCGTCCTAAGGGTTCTCGAGCAGCTCCCTGGTCTGTATGGGTCTGTGCTATGGTAACTTTGGCTACTGGGTAGGTAGAGTGGCTGCATGAAGGTGGGATTGTCATTGGTTTTGGTGAAGAGGGGGGCTTCAGGAAAATCTCCAAGTTCTGTGCTCTCCTTGTGACCTTGGGAGAGATGTTTGTCTTTTCAGTCTATTTCCTCATCTGGAAACTAAGGGAATTTTTGTACTTTTCTTCTGAGGAGTATTTTGAAGGGTGGTTATAGATCATTTTCCAAGTACAAAGTGTCAGATATTTAGAAAGAACACTGGCCCTTCAGGAAATGTGCAGTTTGAATGTTTTCAAATTCACTATTATTTCCATCTAGGGGCATTTTCCTAAAGAGAGGTCAGATTAGTCCCAATGGACTCAATACTGTATTTATCTACTCCTGAAAAACAGGAATTGAAGACCTTTATTTATTTGAGTTTCATTTGAAGCATTTCAGCCCATTTTCCTTTAGTTGGACCACTGAACCTACACTCAGAAATGAGAACCAGCTGACTAAATAAATGGTCACATATGGAAAAGAAGCAGGAAACACTGTTGCAAAACTAATAATATTAACATATTTCCAAAGGTACACACAATTCATAATTAATGACAATTTGGGGGAAAAAAATAAAAACTTGGAATTTGAAATATGACTGAGAACAGCCTGGTGTGTGTTTTTTTTTTTTTTCCTTCAGAATCTGTCCACTCTTTTTCTTGGCCCCCTTTCTCTTCTGACAGTCACATTTATTCAAATTCCTTCTGTAAATGTCTGTAGTCTGCAGACTTAGATCCTGGGATTGAGTACTTCTTGCCTGAACTCCCAGAGTGGCTGCCCAGTCAACAGCAGCTTATTAAAAACCTCAGTGAGTCATGTGACCAGAATAACTGATTCTAGCTAAACCCACAGGAAGAATGGCCTTTCCCTCCAGGATCACTTCTCTGGCAAGGCTAAACTGATTCAGTGACATTGAAATATAGGTCAAGGCAGACCCTGATCATTGTGCCTAGGCTAAGATTCAGCAGGCCACAAATGCCTGGGATATGGGATTGCCACCCTGGATTCACTCCACAAGAGATGCACCCAGTCTAACTCCCTGGAGTGCCCCACTTCCAATGTAGCCCATATAATCGGAAATTCATATGCCATTCACCAGACTTGGTTAGGCTATCATATCACCCTCTACTCTTTTTCTCAAGTATGTTTATGATAGAAATGTCTAGGTAATCTCTACAAGGTCATGATTTCCTTGCCTCCTTGATCTCCTAAGTATAGAGTTGCTATTGGGAATTAGATACCTAGCTAAGAACATTTCCCTATCCCCCAACCTAAGTCATTAATTCTGACCAGCAAAATATGACCCTATGTGATTTGTCACTTTCTAGCTGAGATGGTTAAATATCTAGTATGTCTTCCTTCACTTTCTTCCTCACCTGGTTTCACTAAGAACAGGGACCTGGATCCCTGTGTCACTGTGTGGAGGGGAAGCCTGACCAGGAATGTCTGATTACAGTTAGTGTGAGTAGAAAATAAACTTTTGTTTATTTTGTTAAACTTTTGTGTTCAGATATTAATATAATGGGGTAGTTTGTTACAGCAATTAGCTTATGTTGACTGAGATGTACCCATGCAATATTTCCTAAGCAACGTGTCTTACCTTAGTAGAATTTCCCCCAGCTCCTATATATATTTTTTTAAATATTTTTTTAGTTGTAGATGGACACAATGTCTTTATTTTATTGCTTTGTATGTGGTGCGGAGGATCGAACCCAGGGCCTCACGCATGCGAGGCAAGCGCTCTACCGCTAAGCTACAATTCCAGCTCCCCCCAGCTCCTATCTTTCTCTGTGCAGAGAGCACAGGTCTTGCCCACATACTGTGTGGCCTTGTTCAAGTCTCTATGTGTCTTTCTTCAGTCTCCCAAGTAGAGCCTCTCCTTGTGAGGAGGCGGTAGAGCGTGGGTAGAGGTTAAAAGCATGGTCTCTGAGTCAGACTGTCCATGTTCAAATCCCAATTCTACCATTTACTAACATGTGAGGCTTTGAACAAATGGTTTGTTTTATCTGAACTTTAAATTTCCTCTTTGTAACAGAGGGAAATTAACTTGCGGAGCTGTTATGAGGAATAAAAGGAACATTCTGTGTAAAGTACCTGGCAGGCACATAATGGATGTGGTAAACGTTAGCATTTTTATCACTGTTATTTACTGGACCTGCTTCGGTAGATATGTAGACTGCATGCAGCCAGTCAGCATATCGCCACTCTCTTCTTCTCTTTACCTCAGTAACTCCCACCAATAGCTCACAAGTATTTTCTTTTAAAGATATTGGTGTTTCTTCTACCTCTGTCCCACAAAATGCCACCTTCTATTCTTTACCAGAGGTATTACAACAACTTAAGAAATTTGTATGTATTTTTCGGAATGAAGTAGTAAAAGGATCCAAAGGAAGTCGACCCACATGTCTGTTGGTTGAACATCTAGCTGCGTGGGTCAACTGGGTCCTGCTAATGAACAACTGTTCCAACATGTAAGCGCCCCCTCCCTGCCTTCCCCCAGGGCTCTGTGTCACCAGCCCAGCTCTCAGGAGCTTTGTAGATACAGAAAGACCAGGGAGTAGGAGGATAAGAAGCACTCAGGCTAGTATGGACAGGGTTTCCCCACATTCAGAGGAAAGGAAACCAGAGCACTCATAGGGTAAGAAGGAGCAAATGAAAGTAAGAAGGGTCTTGGGCTGCAGCGTCCCCTTGGTAATAGACATTTTCACATAGATGAATATTCATCATATAATCAGATGAAGAACTTATTTTTTAAAATGAAATGAACACTTGGCAGCATTTGTTTGGCTGAATGACATGTTGGAGGGACCACGGGTACAGAGGGGCATCCCCAGGTGAAGTGACCGCTCTGAGCTTTCTCTTAGCTCTGCTGAATATTGAATGGGCAGAGGTGAGTACAGACAGCATGAGACAGACATCCAGAGCCCACGCAGTCTCAGAATGAGCACCTCCTAAGTGTCAAAGCTGTGACTATGCTGGCCCCGTTTCAGGTTCTGATTAGACTTCAACTGAGTTTACAGCTTTCAAGCTTTGAAACCCTGACTGATCCTTCCTTTGTGATTCCTTTGCAAATGGCTCCTCAGTGATTGGTCTTCCTCCACTGAGATTCTCTCAAGGTTGGGGCCCAAAGAGCTTTAAATATCATAGAACTCAACTCCCTTCTTTTAGACAGAGGAAACTTGAAATCCTGTAGATTGTCCTCCCCTGACACATACATTGCTAACTGCAATGGTAATATGAAGCTGAAATTGGCCAGCTAGGATTTCCCTGGGCCTTAGGAATGAAAGAGAAAGATGCTCACTGTGGCACCTGGGTGCTGAGACTTCACAAGTGTGGGAAGTGGCCTCCCTTCCTTTAGCTGTGGGCGGAGGGCCTCAGGTGTCTCTCAGAGTGCAGGTGGCAGGTGCTGCCTGCTCTGCTTACTATGCCATTTCTTGTGTGTGGCTTCCTGGGGAACTCTGACCTCATACTCAGAAGTCCTTAGCACAGGGGCTCAGTCCTTTGGCTTTAGTCTTGATATTCTATTAAAATGCAAATATTCTTGAACAAGAAGTGCTATTTGAGAAGAGTGGAGAACTGGATTCTAGTACTAGAAATGGATGCTGGTACCAGTTCTGCTGCTGCTTCCTGGGAGACTGTGGGCAGCATTCTTGATCTCTGAGTCTCAGCCTGTGGGTCACAGGACACAGTCTCTGAGAGTTCTCCAAATGCTGCCAGGATTTGAAGGTAAACAGATAAGAATTAATGACTCCTCTCTAGCCAGAGCAGTTAGACAAAGAACTTAAAGGGATATGAATAGGAAAAGAAGTTAAACTATCATTATTTGCCACGATATGATTCTTTTCTTAGAGGATCCAAAAAATTCCACCAGAAAACTTCTAGAATTAATAAATGAATTCAGCAAAGTAGCAGGAAATATAATCAATACCCATAAATCAAATGCATTTCTGTACATCAGTGATGAATCCTCTGAAAGAGAAATTAGAAAAACTACCCCATTCACAGTAGCCTCCCCAAAAATGAAATACTTGGGAATCAATTTAACAAAAGAGGTGAAAGACCTCTACAATGAAAACTACAGAACACTAAAGAAAGAAATTGAAAAAGACCTTAGAAGATGGAAAGATCTCCCATGTTCTTGGATAGGCAGAATCAATATCGTCAAAATGGCCATACTAGCCGGGCGCGGTGGCTCAAGCCTGTAATCCC
>PVHX01011701.1:13927-62932 GCA_004024805.1 Geosciurus inauris
CAAAAAAAAAAAAAAAAAAAAAAATGGCCATACTACCCAAAGTGCTTTGCAGATTCAATGAGATTGCAATTAAAATCCCAACATCACTCTTTATAGAAATAGAAAAAGCAATCATGAAATTCATTTGGAAAAATAAGAAACCCAGAATAGCCAAAACAATCCTTAACAAGAAGAGTGAAGCAGGAAGCATCACAATTCCAGACTTTAAATTATATTACAAAGCTATAATAACAAAAGCAGCATGGTATTGGCACCAAAATAGACATATAGATCAATGGTATAGAATAGAAGACACAGAGACTAACCCACATAAATACAGTTACACTAGACAAAGGTGCCAAAAAAAATACACTGGAGAAAAGATAGCCTCTTCAACAAATGGTGCTGGAAAACTGGAAATCTGTATGCAGTAAAATGAAACTAAACTCCTATCTCTCACCTTGCACAAAACTCAACTCAAAGTGGATCAAAGACCTAGGAATCAGACTAGAGACTCTGTGCCTAATTGAGGAAAAAGTAGGCCCAAATCTTTATCACATCGGATTAGGCCCCAACTTCCTTAACAAGACTCCTAAAGCACAAGAAATAAAAGCAAGAATCAATAAATGGGATGGATTCAAACTAAAAAGCTTCTTCTCAGCAAAAGAAACAATCAATGAGGTGAACAGAGAGCCTACATTCTGGCAGCAAATTTTTGCCACACGCACATCAGATAGAGCACTGATCTCCAGGATATGTAAACAACTCAAAAAACTTAACACCAAAAAAACAAACAACCCAATAAATAAATAGGCTAAGGAGCTAAATAGAAACTTCTCAGAAGAAGATATACAATCGATAAACAAATATATGAAGAGATATTCAACATCTCTAGTAATTAGAGAAATGCAAATCAAAACTACTCTATGATTTGATCTCACCCCAGTCAGAATGGCAGCTATCCAAAATACAAGCAACATTAAGTGCTGGCGAGGATGTGGGGGAAAAGGCACACTCAAACATTGCTGGTGGGACTGCAAACTGGTGCAACCAATCTGGAAAGCAGTATGGAGATTCCTTAGAAAACTTGGAATGGAACCACCATTTGACCCAGTTATCCTACTCCTTGGCCTATACCCTAAAGACTTAAAAACAACATCCTACAGTAATGCAGCCACTTCAATGTTTATAGCAGCTCAATTCACAATAGCTAAACTGTGGAAGCAACCTAGATGCCCTTCAACAGATGAATAGATAAAGAAACGGTGGTATATATACACAATGGAATATTACTCAGCAATAAAAGAGAATAAAATTATGGCATTTGCAGGTAAATGGATGGAATTGGAGAACATCATGCTAAGTGAAATAAGCCAATCCTCTAAAACCAAAGGCCGAATGTTCTCTCTGATTAGTGGATGCTGATGCATAATGGGGGTGGGGATGGGGAGCATGGGAGACATAGAGGAACTTTGGATGGGGTAGGAGGGAGGTGGGGGAGTAGCAAGTGATGGGAATAGCAAAAATGATGGAATGAGATGGACATCACTACCCTAGGTACATGTATGAAGACACGAATGGTGTGACTTTATCTTGTTAGCAACCAGAGAGATGGAAAATTGTGCTTCATATATGGACTATGACTTGAAATGCATTCTTCTGTTTTAAAAATAAATTTTAAAAAAAGAATTAATGACTCCTCACATTTGCTTTTCCAGGGAGCAGCTTAGAGAGAAAGGGATGCAAAGAAGAGAGCATGGGCCCTTCACATTCTGGCTCAGGACTGCTCAAAACAGAAAAGTTTATGCTCACCGCTAGAAGCCCACACCAGTGCTGCCACCCTGGACAACTACATTGTGAGTCCTTCTGAGGGGCAGAGGTTTCTTTTGGAAGAAATGGTAGAGAAATGACATCAATGGAGTGGTTATACTGGTAGCTTTTTTGCTTGGTGGAGCAGCAGCTTCTTCCTTGTGGCAGTTCTGTAGCATAGATTTGGTCTTTTGGGGGGGGGGGTGGAGGGGCACTCAGCCACTGAGCCATATCCCCAGCCCCATTTTGTATTTTAGGTAGAGACAGGGTCTCACTGAGTTGCTTAGTGCCCCACTTTTGCCGAAGCCCATCTTGAACTCTTGATCCTCCTCAGGTGCCACTGGGATTACAGGTGTGTGCCACCATGCCCGGCTAGATTTAGTCATTGTTCCATGAGATTGCTTCTCCCAGCTCCTACTGATTCTGTGAGCTAGCCAATTTCTTTTTAATAAACTCCTTTCTATTAGATTACTAGAACCAGCCTCTGTAGCTTATAGTTGAGGGCCCTGAAGCATCCTGCAACTAACTACTTATGATCACTTCTTCTCACAAATGCTCTAAATCCTGAGATTCTGGCCTGTTAGGTCCAGGCATTCCACACTTTCCTCTTGAGTTTGTCTTCTCACAAAGGCAAGCTAATGGCCACTCTGTGGGGAAAAGATTGATGAAAAGATGGTCTATAAACTCCATGGGCCACCTAAAGTTGCCCTCAGCCTGGTTTCAAAGAGCCAGCCCATCATGAGAAAAGCACAATCCTTGATTCTGACAATAGGGATCAAGTGCTCTTCCAGAATGCCTGTCCCCATGAAAGCTGTTTGGGGGTCTCTGTGCAGGTTCCAAATACCTGGCTATCATTCTACCCACGGAGCCTGGGGATCCGTTTGCTTAGATAATTGACAATCCCCTGATAGAACCTCAATAAATCCAGTGAGAAATATTTATGTCATATAAACTCTTTGAGGACAGCAATGTGATCACTGCTGTCTCATTCCTGGCGCATAGTGGGTGCTCCACAAATCACTGGGGATAAATTATGAATAAATGTATGAACTTATTTAAACTGCAAATTTTCTGCCAGATAATGGACCAAAGCATATTATAGTAGGAGTGAATAATATGACTTTGGAAAGTTCATATAGCATGAGTTTCATTAAAAATATGTTTCTCTATCCATCTGTTCTAGAAGTATGGGGCCACTGAAGGAAAATGTAAGAATTTAGTAGTGAAAGAGGGGTTACTTTCTTGGATATTTTTGGTGCTGCTTACTAAAATACGTTGACATTTGAAATAGTTTCATTCTAGGCAGCATCTCTGCTATTTGCAAAGCACTTTGTCTTAAAAAAAAAAGGAAGGGATAATTGTGCATATTAACATCTTTAGTTTTAAGTCTACTGGAATATGATCTTTACTGGCTCTACAAATTAAACACAAGCCTCCTGATCAGGTCAGTGTGTGGCCTTTGGGAGATAGTGGCCTTCGAGAGAGAGTAGTGAGTCTCATGTCAAATAGATGAGACTGTGGCTGATGCCAAGCTAATGTTTTTGCTTGTGTCACCTCTTGTCACCTTCAGGAGTCTTGTAAGATGTAAGTCATGTGACAATGTCCATTTGACAGATGAGGAAAGCAAAGTGTAGAAAGGTGAAACTCCTAGATAGAGAATGGTGGAGTCAAGATTCCAACTCAGTGTAGCTGATGCAGGAGCCTAGATCTCACCCCAGAGGGTTCTGCAACTGTTAGGCCAAGAGGGTTCTCGGCCCCTCCACTGTCCACAAATGGAAGACAATGCTCAAAGGAAATGGTTGTCCCTGGGTGCCCAGTGCCCACTCTTGTAGTGCACCTACAAGAGGCCTGATGGGAGGCACTATAAGAACTTAAACAACCCGGGGACAGTCACTGTTCCTAGGATATTATTCTTCAGTTTTATACTCTGGCATGCCACAGTTTTATACTCTTTAAAGCCATGCATCTCTACAAAGTTCTGGGTGTTCACCAAACAGAATGAAAGACTCAATTTTCCATCTTATCTTTCAGGTCAAATGTCCTATGCTTTCTAAGCTTGCTCCAAACACATTGAACCCATTCTGGGAATTTCTTTGTTGGAAAACATGCTCTGGATCATCAATGGACCTTGGTGGTAAAGATTTGACAGCAACATTATTTGTTTTAATTTATCAGAAGGAAAAACTTTGTCACCAGTTACTCCATCTATTTCAGACTTATCTTCATTTGCTTAAGGAAGTCTTCCAGAATCATTTAAACATTGGTGGGAAGAGAACAGTATGAGGAGTGAGGAGGATTCTTCTCTCTCTTTTCCAGTTCTTTCTCCCTTTGTCCATCAAAGTAAGAATGAAATTTGTAGACTATTTTAAAGATAATAGGTAGCTTTCCATAGATTTCTTGGACAATGAACTGTAAACAAATGGTTTTTCCAGATGCTTCCAACATAGTAGCATGCTTGTGGGAAACCTTTTGGCATTGTTCTGAGACCCAGGTGTAAGCTGGCCTCTGCTGATAGAGGCTCCTATTTTCCCTTTACTTATTTTTTTTCTCTACAAGAATGACTTTTGTGGACATTTTTTTTTTAGTTTAGAACAATATGCTGAAAGCATCACCCAGAAATAAAGCAAATGTTGGCCTGAGCTGATCTAATATTGAAGCTCTTGGCCTGGTGGGGTTTCTTGTGTTCTGTCCTGTCATTCAAAGTCAAACCTGAAAATATAACCTGGGGGTTATAGCCAGGGTAAAACAAACAAATAAACCAATAATCCCCTGCAAAAAAAAATTTTTTTTTTTTACTTCTTTGCCAGAACAGGAAGCCATCTCCAAATAGAGAATATTTATACTTAAGTTCCAGGGAAAGGCCAATAGAAGGCATCTCAGGGCTGGGAGTATGTAGAGCACTTACCTAGCACCTATGAGGCTCTGTGTTTGATTCTCAGCACCATAAATAAATGAATAAGTAAAACAAAGGTTCATCGACAACTAAAAAAGTATTTAAAAAAACAAAAGCAGCCCAGCACAGCTGAGGCAGTTTTGGGGGAGGGAGGAGTGGAGTATTCATCTCTCACACTTACAAGGGGTTGCTCAGCAGAGCATCTCATGAAATGCCCAGCAATGGAAACCAGCCAATCATTCCAGGAAGGGAGCTTCCCCATGTCTCCATCTCCTCTATAGAGCCAGACCTTAGCCAGACTCCTGATTACTTTACCATGTCCTCAACTTAGCGTTTTTCTTGCAGTTAAAAAGCAGCTAAGGACACTGGGCAAGTCCTTCTTGCTCATATGATTCCCTTATTTTGTTTCTTATCCACTTTTTTTGAAACCTGGGACAAGCTCCAGCCCTTCCTTATGTGGGTGGGGCCTGCAAATTTGGTTTCAGTTTGATTTATCCCAGTACCTAACCCAGTATGGAGCTGAACTAAAAATTTTATAAACATTTTTTGATGTTAACAATATGTGTCTTGCAATCTAGACATCTGGACATAATGTTAAACAAACATTACCCACCACAAAAACCAGTTGGATCTGTTTGCAGTTACTTCGGCCTTGTTTAGTTCCTTGCTGAATAGCTCCTTTTTCACAGGCTCTGGCCTGAGACCTATGGGAAGTAGCTTTTAACCCCATCAGGTTGCTGGCACAATGAGTCAAAGCTGCCCCTGAATTGTCTGGTTTTTTTCTCAGACATGCACCATGAAACTGGATGGTTCATCTCCCTGCCTCTAAACTTACTTGTGATTGTTTCCATTGAAATACTTTCCTTGCCAGCTCTACAATCCAAACAAGGCAGGCTTAGGATATGATTCCCTTCATTCTCTTAGAGACTCAGGAGGCATTTGGCTTTCAGAATTCCATCCCTACAGGACCTTTCTTCCCATGCACTCTTGGAAAATGTCCCATCCATCTCCATCTATTCTACATGGAAGGTGGAGATGATAGGGTGATGGGTTCACTCACATTCTCTAATCAAATTTCTGTATGTGGTTCTTATATTACACAACAATCTTATCAGTATTGATAATAACAATGTTTATTGAACATTTGGTGTATATACAAGGAGTTTAAGCCTTTTACATACACGGTCTTGTTTCCTTTCCCTTAGTGCCCCTCTGAGATAGATGTCACTCACTGGTAGTTCATTTCACAGACCAGAGGAGCATGGTGGACCAGTGTGCTCAAGGGCAGACAGTTTGTAAATGACAGAGCCACCACTAAACTGGTCTATCTGACTCAAAAGCCATGCTTTTAATCAGGGTTGATGAGAGAGAAAAGAAATCCACGTTTTATATTGGAGGCTAGTTAGGTGACAGGCCCATAGTTCCCATTCATTCCAAGATCCCTCCTTTGACATTGTCTTCCTGCTGCGCCCAGGATGCTGACAAGCACAGGATTCCATCGCTGGAGTTAACAGAGAAGGAGAAGTTTTGAGGTGCAGAGCAGAGGGAAGAAAGGAAGGAATGGAGTGTCCTTGGTGAGGGTGGAATGGAGTTTCTTGGGGAAATACAGCAGGATGGGGAAGAAAACTTCTAAACTATATAGAAATGGTCCAATACTCTGCAGAAATGAACCCTCCTCTGAGGAATCATCTTGGGATAAAACTATTGGTGCTTCTGTTAGGACCAGAGCTTTGACCGTGAGTTCTAATATGTCTAGCCACCAGCCTCCAGACATGTGTCAGGGATGGGAAAGCAGAGGTGGCCCAGTGCGCTTCATGGAGGGGCCGTTCTGTTCTATACTATGCTGGCATTTGCAATCTCAAAGAGGTGATGCTTTTTGAGGTTTGACTAGACAACCCAGCCTGTTTCTGCTCATAACCATCCAACAGAATCTCACAAAACCTCCTCTATCCACTCTACCCCGACCCTGCAGCCAGAGGATGCACCAAGAAGCACCTGAGCTTGCAGCCAGCAGGTGTTAAGGACAGAGTAAGAAGAGCCAAGTCTCAGCATACCGAGACTTGGTGTACATTTTCCTCTGTACTCCATTCTGTAGGAATGTTTCAGTGGCTTTTAAGTTTTGGTACAAATAATTTAAATTAGGTTAGCCTCATCAGAGATAAACACAAGCAGCTTGTGATATAACATGGGCTTGGGAAGTGTGCATATTTGTGTCTCCTGTGGATTCTTAGACCTTGGTGGTACATTCCAAGGTCACCTTCCATGTCTGTTGATATAAACCAAAAGCACATTACTGTGAAGTTCATTGCTTTCAATCAAATAACTACCTAGATATAGGGGCAAGTGGGCACTGCCAGTGTACCCAAGGGTAAACTGTGGGATGGAAAGCATGGGTCTGAGTTAATGTTTGCTTATGTTTATATCTTCCCCAGTAGGTGGATGGAGCTTGCTAATGATTGTGTTTCCCTGAAAAGTTAATTAATGTCTGGAGAACCAGCCACAGACCACCAGGGAGGTACAGTGAAGTTGGACTTGAAGTGCTTTTACCCAAGGGCTGTGCTCTGGGACAGGGTAACAGGAAAGTTGCAGTGAGCAGCGGACGTGACCAGAGGAACCCTGGGGCTCTGCGGCTGGTTGACAGATGAACACTTTGCATAGCTCTGGAGTTCAGCCCTAAGGGACGTAACACTAAGGTACAATGCATCCTGCCCAGCTAGCGTGCCTAGCCACAGACTTTATCACAGTGAATAAGGGGCCACTGTACCCATTTCAGTCAGGGCTCTTCACCCCAGTGCTGTCAGCCAGAGTTTGTACCTTCAGTCCTGCAAACATCTGTAATGTAAGCATGTACCTGTGCCAGACCTTGGGGACGCTGAGAGGAAGACAGGGCACTAGAGCCCCGCACTCTAGCTGCTAATACTGGTTGAAAGAAAGGAGACAAAAAGGCCATTGATGACAATCCAGGGTGCTGCACACTACAGTAGGGAGCCTGGCCAGGGAGCAGCCCTAAACATGGCCTTGGGAGCAGGGAGGCCACTCCACAGAGAAAAGTTAAGTCTGAGCAAATCCCAAAGAGGAAATGGCGGGTACGTTGCCAAGTTGGTGAGCGTGATCAGCTAAATAACGGCCCTCAGAGACACCAGCCTTCCTCTGATCACATCCTGTGAGTGTTACCTTATGTAGCAAAGGAAATGCGATTAAATGAAGTATCTTGAAATGAAAGCATAGCCTGGATTCTCCTACGAGCCCTGAACATCATCACAAGTGTGCCTTAAAGGGAGGCAGAGGGAATCTGACTAAAGTAGAAGAGAAGGTAATGTGGACGTGGAGGCAGAGACTGGAGTGAGGTGCTCTGAAGAAGGAGGAAGGAAGCACAAACCCAGAAATACAGAGGAGATGGACTCTCTTCTTAGAGCCTCCAGGAGGATCTAGGCCAACCAGCACCTTGACCTTAGCTCACAGAAACGGATTCAAACCTCTAGCCTCCAGATCTCTGACAGAATAAATTTGTTTTGTTTTTACACCATGAAGTTTGTGGAAATTTGTTACAGCAGCAACGGGGAATTAATACGAGGCAGGTGGGGCTTGGGAGAAGGGAGAGGCTCAGGAGAAGGGAGTAGTGTGGACACAGGCTTGTTACCAAAGAGCCGGAGCAGTGTTGGAGCCAGAGAGTGCAGAGAGAGTTGTGGGAAAATTCAGGCTGAAACACTGCTGGGTGTGGTGGCACATGTCTATAATCCCAGCAACTCAGGAGGCTGAGGCGGGAGGATTGCAAGTTTGAGGCCAGCCTCAGCAATTTAGGGAGGACATAAGCAGCTTAGTGAGATCCTATCTCAAAACAAAAAATGAAAAGGGTTAGGGATGTGGTTCCATGTTAAAGTACCCCTGGATTCAATCCCTATACAAAAAAAAAAGAATTCCTGAACCTACAAGTCAAGACATTGAATTGGGATTTTTTTTCTAAGGGCATCGGAGGCATTGAAAGCATTTGGAGACATAAACTCAAGGTGCTTAAAGAATAACTCCCTGGCTAGCACCATGGAGCCCCAGTTGAAGAGGGAACAGTATGTGACTCTTGGAGAGGTTGTGGGGGTAGTATAGTCAACCACAATCCTGAGTCTGTGCCTCGAGGAACTCCCTTTGGATTTCCTGGCTTTCCTCTGAAGTCCTAAGGACCCCGATCAATTCCATTTCACTCAATAAACTTGAATTGTTTCTGACTTGGATCCAAATTGGTTCTTTAAGGTAATTGCCTACACACGATGCTGTGTCAGGCTTGAATTTTTGAGATATAAAAGTAGACAGTGCAGGTGGATTTCTCCCAAGCAGATCTTGTGTAACCGTAAAGAGGAATCTAAATAACTTGTGAGAGCAGCTGGGCCTGGAGCTGGTGGGCTGGAACTTGGGCCTTGGAAATGTATTTCCACATCTTTGGTGGTTATATGCAGACATATCCATGCCGTCCGTTCCCTGGACACTTTCCTCCTGTGCCAAGGGCTGAGCCCATGTGCAGACTCCTTATGCTCTTCCGGTTGCCTATAGATAGAACTGGCTACAAGGTCTACACACCTACATGCCTGCAGAAGCCAGTCAAAATGCAACAGAGAATGGTGGGCCCTGAGACTCCCCCGAGAGTGCCTGATCTGCCTCAAAGCCTTTGAATTCAAATGCTCAAAAAATACATTTGAGGATTCCAGTCAGCCTGAGGCCAGCTTTAAGTCCTGCTGAAACTAACACCTCTTCTAAAGCACCCTGTTCTCTCAGCCTCATCAGGAAGCAAGAACTTTTCAAAGGGACACCCACACTGTGGGTTTTTGAAGAGCCGATCTGTGGTAGGGAGGTGGCTGGAGTGGGAGAAACCGCATGGGGCAGGAGCTGGTATTTTCCTGATGTAGAGGCTGCGGCAGTCCCGCAGCAGCCGCTTTCACTCCTTGCCTCCTCCAGCTGCACCAGCCAAGGGTTAGGCAATGTTTAAAGGACAATAAAAAACAAATCCACTTAGAAGAAGTCATAGGTTCAGAATATGAACCCAAGGCTGGGACATGTGACCGAGGAGAAGAACATTTTAGAAAAAGGTCTTTTTTTCCGAGGCAATAGCAATGTTGTATCCCTTCAAACACAAGTGAAAAATAGGCAAAATTTCATCGTGGAATGCCCTGATTGAACAAGATGTCTGGGACCTCTCAGCGTAGTGGCTAGAACTTTGTAAGAAGCAAGAGGACAAATAATGAGGGGAAGACAAGGGAGTCAACTAGCAAAGAGCAGGATGCTACAATTCCTAGCATCTGTTTATGCTTTGCATATTCTGTCTGGCAAAAAAAAATAACCAACCACACAAGCAAACAACAACAACAAAAAAAAAACAGTAGATAAATTAGAAGTGTTAAAAAAAAATCAATGAACTCCAAAGAAAGTAGGAAGAAGGAAAAGGCTGGTGGGCAGGGAAGGGACCCAGCCCGGACAAACTAAAAGCAAACAACAAATAACCACATCAATAATTATAGTAAATGTAAATCAACCAAGACATTCAGTTTAAAAAAGTCTGGGATTGTCAGGCTAGGAAAAAAAAATTCTAATTTTATCCTGTCTACAATTAGAGTATAATTATAAAGTCAGAGGAATATTTTAAGTAAAAGGGGGGAAAAGATATTGTTCAAATTATTTTATAAAATGGAGTTTTGAAAAAATATTTTCAAACTCTTTTTATGAGATTATCATAACCCTGGTACCCAAACCAAAGAATACTTCAATAAAAGGAAGTCATACATCAATATTTTTCATAAACATGAAAGCAAAACTTTTAGCTCAATATCAGCAAGTCTCAAAAATAAAAAGACAGACAATTCCATGAAACATAGGTGAAAGATATGAACAGACACTTCACCAGAGAAGATAAACCTGTGAAAAAGTGCTCCACATCATCAATC
Source organism: Geosciurus inauris (assembly GCA_004024805.1). Lineage (NCBI taxonomy): Eukaryota > Metazoa > Chordata > Mammalia > Rodentia > Sciuridae > Geosciurus > Geosciurus inauris. The sequence goes on from PVHX01011701.1 coordinate 24,536, forward strand.
ATCAAAGAAATGTAAATTAAAACCACAAGGAAAGACATATCCACCAGAAGGGTGAAAATTAAGATTGAAAATATAAATGCTATTAGGATGTCAAATCATACAATGTATGAAATGGAACAATTACTGGAAAAAATATCTGGCAGTTTCTATAGACTCAGCAATCCTACTCCTAAGTATTTACCTAGGAGAAAAGAAAACATATATCCCAAAACAAGACAAAACAAAACTTTGTACAAGAATATTTGTAGCAGTTTTATTTATAATAGCTAAAAAATGAAGAAACAGTCCAAATGTTCAACAAAAGGGTGAGTGAACAAACTAAGGTATATCCATATAGATGAAATCAGATCAGCAAGAAAAAGCAATTCACTTCTAATATATGTAACAAAAGGGGTGAATCTTTTTGATCTGAGGTCGGCCCAACAGATCTTTGTACCAAGGCAGAAGGTCTCAGGACTCCAGGGTTTGCTGCAAGTCCCTTGAGGTGAAAGGGCCAGTGCAATGGCATCCTGGCCAGATATCTGATCACAGCCGAACCATTGAGACAGTGCCTGATGGAGATTCAGATTCCACCTTCAGGGTTTCTGGTTCATAACTTTTTGCCAATTATGTTGACTGGCAAAAAGCTTTACACAAAAGAATCCATATTGTTTCATTTATATGAAGTCCTAGAACAGGCAAAACTAATATAAGGTGGGGAAAAAATTCAGAACAGCAACTGTTTTAGAGGTATTGGTAGAGGTTGCATGGGAAGAGGAACTTTCCAAGGTATGGGATTAGTCTGTATGTTGGTGAGGGGTTGGGTTAAACAGGTATAGGCAAACACAATGATTAATGCAATACAAAAATAAATAAATAAATAAAAGAACCTATGAGTTGTGCACAATTGTTTTTGTACTTTTTGTTTTTATAAAAATCATCATCCACAAATATTGAATTTTTGTTAATGATACATAGGCTAAGGAGATCCAGGTACTGACCATCCATGTTGGGACCATTGGGCTAAGAGGCCATAGTTGTTTTTAGATCCTGTAAAAGACACTATGTACAAGCAAAAATATTTTCATTTTGGGTAACCTCTCTTCACCTGGTTAACCTTGAACTTTGAGGACAGTATTACACTGAATAATTAGTAGCAACACATTTTAGCTCATTGTTATTCTAAGTTTAATAGAGTTTTACTGTCAAAACTGGGCACTTCTCATTTACTGGCTCAAAGGAGTGGTGGAGATGTCACTCTCAGTGTATGACAACAGAACACCTGGGTGATGCTGAGGAGAATGATGGGTCTCAATATATTGAACCTTGAACCTGGAGAGGACCAGCTTCTGGGACAGGTTAGGCTGTCCCCTGCTGCGCCCCTGCTGCTTCAAGCTAACTCCTCCCTCTGTGTAATTTCCCCAGTCTGGGGGCCCTCCTTTCCTTCCCAGCCTGCCCCAATCCTCTGTGTTCTTCAAGGTCCCCCTTTTCATTAAGACTTTCCCACCTCCCATGGAGAAGAATCTTATTGCTTTGCTAACTTGCACAGTTGAAGTTGGGCAAAGTTTCCCTTTAGAAAAAAATGGTTATTCTTTCACATTTGTATTTCTTGTTCCCATATAAGATATAAAACATATGGCAAACATTTGTCATTTGCTTTGGCTGCCCTGCATCTGAACCCTTTCCTATATTGGGGGAAAGATATCCATGCACCCCATGCATGGATATCTGCCTTCCACCAAAAACAGAAGCTTCTAGATGCTCTATTTTCCAACCTCCCTTGCAGCTAGGATGTGGGCATGTGGCCTAGGACTCCTGCCCTGAGTTAGAAGCGATTGGTGCAAAGAAACAGGGATGGTGGAGAAGCTTTCATGCTTCAGTGGAACAGGGCAGTCTCGGGCCATGGTGCACTGGGTCCAGTGCCAGTTGTGTAGAGGATGCATGGTGACATGGGGTCCTCATCAGCTTGTCCCTGTGGACTTACCTGGCTATGCTTCCTCTTTCCAGCTCTCATGGTTTCTACTGTTTTCTGAGCCTGGTCCCTCAGCTTCCCAGCTACATTTTTACTAATTTTCTTCCCAAATCCCCCAGAGCTTGTTTCTGTTGCTTGTAACTAAGTACTCTGACAAAAACAAGCAGATTTCAACATGTATAAGTATTTAAGATACTGGAAAATTGGCAGTCTATGATTCCAAGTAAGACCCAGAACATGTTCCTTCAAGAATTTTCCTAACCATTTAGGAAGGTGCTCTTGCTTTGGAGACCCTCCATGTTGTTCTTTGTCCAGAGATCTTAGTGCTCCTTCCAGACTGCAACCCCTTAGAACCACCTGAGGAGCAGCAAGGCTGGGTATTATAAGCTTCTGTTTCCTCTTCTGCTTGCATTTGCAGATGTGGCCTGGGTTTGTGACCTCCATCAATCTACTGTCAGAGATAGATGACTTACTATAGCCAGTGGGTGGCCCCAAAGAAACTGAAAAAGAGGCCCTGCCCTTACTGCTGTTAGTTCAACAAATATTTATAGAATGAGCACTTAGGCAAAATAGTATGGGTTGTGCTGGTAAAACCAAAGGTGAATCTCAGTCTAGAGCCATGAGGTTGGCCCAACAGATCTTTGTACCAAGGCAGAAGGTCTCAGGACTCCAGGGTTTGCTGCAAGTCCCTTGAGGTGGAAGGGCCAGTGCAATGGCATCCTGGCCAGATAATCTGATCACAGCTGAACCATTGAGACAGTGCCTGATGGGGATTCAGATTCCCAGGCTCCACCTTCAGGGTTTCTGGTTCAATAGGTCTTCAGGGAGACCAGAATATTTTAACAACCAACACTGGTGATCTGGTGCAGGTGGTCCAAGGACCACACCTGGAGAAGTTTTCACCTTTAGCAGCATCTGGGGTAAAAAATTCACCCAAACCTCCTAAGGCCACATCTTAGCCAACATTCAAAGGAAGTGACAATTCTGTGTTGGCAACAGTCACTATAGTGAATCCACCTGGCATTTCTATACTCCCCACCACAACAAGGACAAGTCCTGCCCACCCCTCTGTGGCTAAAACTTCTATTGACTACCCAGGAGGGGCAGTTATGCCATGTAGTGTGGTTTTCCTTCCCTTTGAATCCTAGTAGTTTTGTACTGTAGAAAAATCTGGAGTTTTTGTCCCTGTAGAGAATGCTTCTTGAGGCCTACTCACCTGGGCCTGGTAATCACCACCCAACACAATAGTCCTGAACCAAGTAGGACTCAAAAAATCTACTTAAGTATTGGAGGAGGCTCCAAGGGAGATTCCAACCTCGAACCAGGACAAGATAAGCCTAGGCAGAAAGGAACAGGTCAGGAATTACAGACTGGGAAACAGCCAGGAGGAAGGTTTAGAGCTGGGAGTGACTCTTGTTACCCATGTCCTCACCAGCATTAGGCAGCATATGGGAGTCCCCTGGCTGGTGGGGAGAGGAGAAAGACAGTAAAGGGGGTCTGAGCTGAAAGAAAGAACCCACTGCAGACTGCTGACAGAGGGTGAGAGCAGGGAGGAGGAGGGTGGTGCCACAAGTGTCCAGTCCCTAGTGTCTTGGCATGCAGGGGGTGGTCAAGGCACTGGTACCCTGAGAGTCCAATCTGGGGAAGAGGTGGTACTGGGATGTTCTCAAGGGAATTTGGAGCAGAAGTCTGGTGGGGGGAGGACCTTCAGAGTAGAGAAGACTGAACCCGGAAATGGGAAACTTACTAAAGCCACACACCAAAGGGTGTAGGCAAGATCCTAATCCCTGGGTTAGTGAGGGATGGGTGTCGGGACAAGCCAAGGTCAGGCAATAGGTTAGCTGCAGAAGACAGAACATGACCAAGACAGAGGCAATGTGGGATGGAGAGTCTAGCAGGAGATCCAGGAGGAGTTGGAAAAGGACTCAGGAGTGAGGACGGGATGCTTGCAAGTTAGCCTTTGAGTAGGAAGAATTTTACTGGGGTGTAGTTCCCACAGAAGGCCAAGATTTTGCGGCTACGGGCACAGCTGTGCTGAACCTAGTACCTGGGAGGTGACCAGAGCAGGTAGAGGTCCAGTGATCAGCTCATGGGCCTGGTTTTAGGCTCAAGTTGAATTCCCGTGGGGAAGACCAAAGTTGAAGTCTGTTCCCCAGGGGATGAGGAAAGAAAGGCTGCAGCTCTGGAGGCTCTCGGGAGCCCATGACAACAAAGAGCTCTGGATGCTTAAAACAGACAAGAGGAATCCTGTTATCTTACCAATAGTGGTCAAGTTCAGCTCAGAAACCAGGTGAGAAGACAACTATGAGGTGTGTGAGAAGATTCCAGGGCTGACTGGAACACCAAGTTCCTACTGAGAAATAGGATGGATGAGGCCATTTATGGTGAGTTTTGTCTGTTGTGCTGAAGAGATGGGGCTGCCAGCCAAGAGGAAGGGAAGCTCCATGGAACCAACTGCCCACATCATGATGTTGTCTCTCATCTGACTGAGAGTCACTGCTGCCCAGGAGCTCCTGGTGTCACTCAGCTCAGTGAGACCATCCAGCTTACAGGGGCGCTGTGACCTCCATGGTGTATATGGTTACTGCCAGCTCTTTCCTCCCACACAGGCCTTCAGTATGGTCATCCCTGTACCTCCAGGCCAAGCCTTTCCTGGCTTCCTCCTCTCGTTTAGCAATCCCCACTGCTAAGAATCCAACAGGCTTCAGCCAGAAAGCTGTCATCTCTTTCCTGGGATCATTTCTCAAGAAATAACCATGTTGGGGTATGATGAAATTAAACTTGAGAGGAAGATGATGTGTAACTAAGTCGGAGAGTGGGATGTGGGGACAACAATAATGGCAGTCTATGCCGGGATGAGGCAGTAAGAATGGAAATGAGGCTGAAGAAATGAATCCAAGAGATGGTGTGAAAGAACAGACTACATAGGAGCAGCAGTAAATGGGTGAGGACAAAAGATGTCTCCCACGTGTTTGAATTAGTATCACAAATCCATGAGGCCAATCCACAGCAAGGCTCGGCTGTCACAACGCCTTTCTAGAAATATGGAGATGTCTCCATGGAAATGGCCAGGAACCCAGTGTGACTGTCAAGTTCTGTTCTTTTTTTTTGGTACTGAGGATTGAACTCGGGGGCACTCGACCACTGAGCCACATCCCCAGCCCTATTTTGTGTTTTATGTAGAGACAGGGTCTCACTGAGTTGCTTAGCACCTCACCATTGCTGAGGCTGGTTTTGAACTCGCGATTCTCCTGTCTCAGCCTCCCAAAGTGCTGGGATTACAGGTGTGCACCACCGTGCTCAGCTTTTTTGACATACAGTGTCTGCTGTGATGGTGGATCAGTTCAGTGGAGGTGTCTTCCTGGCTTTGCCCACCTGGAACCTGAGGAGAAGGTCGGGGGGTAGTTGAGAGACTTAAATATAAAAGTAACCACAAGTCATAGATAGGACAATTTCTCTGAGAGACAAAGCAGAGAGAGAGAGAGGGAGAGGTAGAGGAAGGGGGAGGAAGGGAAATGGAGGCCCTTAGTGGACATCTATAATTAGAAAAATTAGGAAGAGAAAAGGGAACCTGAGGTGACAAAAACTTGGGCAATCCTTCACTATAAGACAGAGGGTGAGGGGCTGGGGTTATGGCGCAGTGGTAGCGTGCTCACCTAGCACGTGTGAGGCACTGGGTTTGATCCTTAGCACCACATAAAAATAAAATAAAGATATTCTGTCCACCTACAACTAAAAAATAAATATTAAAAAAAAAAAAAAAGACAGAGGGTGAGCTCCACAAACCACCATGAAGTGTCTACAGACGCTACCTTTGATTCTCCCTTTCTCTTGCCCCTCACCCATCTCCAAGCCAAGTACCCATTTTTCCATGGGGCATCCAACCAGTGTGTAATGCTCCCCTAAATCAACTTCACTTCTCTTGTTTCTTGACAGACAGGTGGGACCAGCCTCATCTGGGGTCAGGTGGAGGCCAAAGGACTCTCCTGTCAGGGACTATAACCCCAGGTTTGGTCCTGTTTCTTGTTACCAATATCACTGATGCAAATATGTCTAGATGGGGTCTGGACAACATACCCAAAGATTAATATCACAAGACTTGACATGAAGCTGAAATCTCTGAAATATATTTGTGCTCAGGGAAGGTGTTTGCTAATGCTTGGTTTTTGTTTCTCCTGGAGCTGGTACACATCAGTGAGTCCTGGAGCTAATAAATAACAGTATAGATGATATATTTTAGAACAAACAAAATAAGAATTCCAGGAACTCTAATGCAGAACTCCAATGTAGCACTAGAATGTGGTGTGTGTTTTTAAGACAGTGATGATTACTCCTTGGTGAACAGATTCTATTCCATTATCTGTTCTTAAGAAGCCTTAAGGAGGTGGCTCTCTCTTGATTGTGTTAGTTACAGAGTTATAAAATTCTCAATACTTTACAGCACAAGGGTGACACATGGGGAAAGTAGAAGGTAAAAGAATTAGGAGGAAGAGGAATGGGGTCTATGGCGGGGCAGTTTACTCTCCACCAAAATCTATTCTCTAGTTCTTCCTGAGTGAGAGCAGGGAACATCTCCCAGCCCCTCCTGCAGTTAGAGGTGGCCACAAGACTGAATTCCTGCCAGTGGCATGTGAGAAGCCTTTGACACAGCAGCACGCCTCTTCCATATTCTTGTTCCCCTACCACTGGCTTGGGAGAGGATGGTGTCATTGCCAGAAGAAGCCTGGGTCACTGAATCACCATCCCTGTGGATCCACCAGATGACCTGGAATATCCATCCTGAGATGTTATGTGATCTGGAAATACACTTCTATAATTAAGTCGATGCAGCTTGGGGTCTCTTTGTGAGTGGTTCAGCCTATTGTCAACCAAGCAGGGCCAGCTCAGCATGTCCGCCACAGGAATTCTGGAAGGGGAGAGAAGTCTGCAGAAGCCTCATTTCTCATGAGAGCTCACTCTAGGGACCCTAGGGAGAAAGAGGACACTGGAACTCAGTGGTCAACATTCAAGGCACCAGAATTAGAGCCCCTGAACAAAACAGAGAGGAATGGGCTTGTCCCTCACCCAAGGTGGGAGGGAGGTCTTCCTGGCCACACTTGAGTGACAGGAAAGATGTGGAGAGTGATGTGTCACTCAAAATGCTGTCTGGAAACTTGGGTCTGTTTCTTTAGTGGAGGGCATGAAAAGTTAATCAAATGAACCCACCAACCACAACTGGCTTCCTGTGGGGAGCTAGGTGAGAAGGGAAACTCCAGGGAGGGCCGACAGCACCCAGAGTAACAGGAGGCCAGGGCCCAAGACATAAGGGCTCCTAGGGAAGTTGGTGAGAAGGGTTGGGGCAGGGATGAGGTGACAATATCCTTGGGTATGAATATAGAGTCCCTCAGTGGTGCAGGAAGTAGTGAGGCCCTAAGGGACAGTGTATAAGGAACCTTGGTGGCTGTGACAGTCTCAACGCAGAGCTCATAAGAAAGGCCCAGAATCTCAGGGACAAAAACCCATACCCTTGATTATCTCTTCCAAGACTCTATGACCTGGGGGAAAAATACTATTTTAAAATACATGTGAAATTGGTATGCTAATGTAATTCCAATGATGCTCATAGGTTCACACCTGCAAAGATTAAGATCAGTGGAAAGACACTGTCAAACCGAAGGGAAAAAGCTGGGTGTGGTGACACACACCTATAGTTCCAGTTACTTAGGAGGCTGAGGTGGGAAGATCATGGGAGACTAGCCTGGGCAACAGTGAGACTCTTCTCAAAACAAACAAAAACCACAAGATACTTTTCTCTAAAGCATACACAAGACAAATAAGGCTTATCCTCTGTGAATAAAACATGAGTGTGATTTTCCAAATTCAAGGTATGAATGTTGAGAAGAGGAGAAAGCAACTTGGTAAGAAAAACAGCATCTGGAGAAGAGAAAGAAATGAAATGTATTAAAATTCAAGAATCTAATAATGTATGTACAATGCATTTGATTGTATTCCAGAATTATTCCCAAATTTTGCTTTCAAATTTTATTGACATTCTAAAGTATTTAGCTTGATATAAATGAGATCTTTGTGTACACTCAGCAGGAATGGAATTTTAACTGGTTATAAAACCCCACGCAAACACTTCCCTGTCTTGGAGAAGATGTAAACCAGGTGGTTTGCACAGAATCCCAGCGTGGTGGGTCTGAGAGCAGATGTTACTGCAGCTAGGAGGAGGGAAGGACAGGGAGGCTGAGAGGAAGGGACGGGAGGGGATGCTGAACTGGTAGACCTCTGTACTTAGGAAGTCACATTGAAACACAAACCATCCAGAGTAAAATTAAGTTTAAAATTTTATTTGCAAAGGTAAACACCATTGCCACACAATCCAGCAATCATCTTCTTGGTATTTATCCAAATAAGTTGAAATCTTAATTTCCATGCAAAAGCCTGCGCACAAGGCACAGCAGCTTTAGTCATAATTGCCAAACCTTGAAGCAATCAAGATGTCCTGCAGGTAAATGGATAAACAAATTGAGGTACATCCAAACAACAGAAATTATTCTATAATAAAAAGAAAGGAACACTCAAGCCACAAAAAGACTTGCCCACATATTGTCAGGTGGTGAAAGCAGGCTACATATATACATGACTCTGTGGCATTCTGGAAAAGGCAAAACCATACAGGCAGTGAAAAGATTAGGTGGTGATGGCTGGGGTCAGGAAGGAAAGGAGGATGAACAGGTGGAATACGAAAAGTTAAAATCTAAAAAGGGCCATGAAACTATTCTGTATGAAACCATAATGGATATATGTTGTTATACATTTATCAAAACCCATAGAATGTACCACCCCCAGAGTGAATCTCAAGGTAAACCATAGACTCTAGTCTATGATAGGGATGATCATTGTTGGCTCATCAGTTCTAACAAATGTACCACATTAAGACACAAAAGTTAAGTCATTCCTATTATTTCATTTGGGCTATTGGAAGCATGAATATGAATCTGACTGAATGGCAGAGGCTGGAGGTTAGATGGTGGGAAGCCGGTCCCAGATTTCCCACCTGCCAGGAGGCCAGGCAGGTTTGCATTCTGGAGCTTGGCCAGTTTAGCTGCTTGAATTTAGAAGCGGATCCTCATCACCCTGGCCCAGGCAGGAGACAAATGACAAGAAGCAAAATTAATGCAGGACACAGGAAGGAGCAATAGTGTAGCTCACAGGCTGTAGGAGTGGCAGATTCAGGCTGGAGGCCCAGTCCCCCTTATTCATCTGTGAAATAGGCAATACTAGTACTTACTTCCCTGGAGGTTCTTGGGCAAAATCAATGAGATATTAGTTATAAAGCACCGAGTTCAATGCCTGGCACATTGAGAAAGTTTAATAAACGTTACCAACTTATAATCCCTTCCAGATAGATTTAGGGGGGCCACTGGGGTTGATCCAAAGGGCACTTAACCCTTCAGCCATATCCCCAGCCATTATTGTTATTATTATAATTATTATTATTGTTTGGAGACAGGGTCTTGAAAAGTTGCTTAGGGCCCTACTGATTTGGTGAAGCTGGCCTTGAACTTGTGATCCTCCTGCCTTAGGCTCCTGAGTTGCTGGTATTACAGGCATGTGGCACCACACCTGGACCAATAGATTCTTGATAAGGAATACATCAAAGGGGAGGACACATATAAAAATACCTGACAGAGATAGGACATAGTTTATAGACAAGAAATGGTGGCTTTATGATCTCAATGCTGTGTTATACTGTGCATTGTTATGACACAGCAAGGGATAGGTATAGATACCCAAATAACCCAAGGACAGATTTCTGTTGGGTTCTATTCACAAAGGGTACAGTTCTAAAATAAATACATATACTAATGGATAAAACAGTTACTAGCAAATCCCATTTGGGTTTGCATTCTGTCATGTGGCTTTGATGGGGCAGCAATCACTTAAGTGACATGTTGGAGCCAGTGTTCTGGAGCAGTCATTTCTCTCTCTGAAGGAGCATCTTTATGTGATGTTAGAGCTGTGTAGTCTGGTTCTGCTGGTACCTCTGTGGCCACAGGAGAGAGATGGCTGCCTTTAATACTCACAATGGGGGCTCAGCAGGCTGTCACAGCACAGGCAGGGGATCACAAGCCTCCCTGGGTGACCAGCTATCCTGGCCTTAGCAGATTTGGACTCCAGCAGGCTCTCCCTGGAGGCAGACGTGAACTGGGATCTCTGGGAAGCTGAGCCTAGTGTCCCTGATATCTCTGGCTTTGCATTGTGGGGGTGCAGGAAGAAGAACTGGGGGTGGCTGAGCTTCAGCTCCTCTTCTATAGAAGGCTGTTTCCATATCTAAGTGCTCGAGAAGAACCCTTTGTAAAGAACTGGTCCAAGGAGTGGTAAGAGGAGGGAAAGCACCTCAGGCCCCTGATTCAGAACTTGTTCAGGGCTGTGTGCACAACAAATGTCACTGAGGTATTCCTTCCAGAAGTTCAAGGCATTCCATGGGCTATGTTATTAGATACATATTTGCTTGGCCTGTGCTGTAAACATGTGCTCAGTAACTGGGCCATTAGGCATTTGGCTCTTATGTTGCTGTATTGAAGACCTGCAGTATTCATGGACAAAAGAGCTTCCACCCCAGGTAACATAGGAATGTACTATGATTCATGTTGGACAGGTGAGACCAAGGGCCCATCCCATCCCCAGCACTTCTGTGACTTTCTAGTGAGAAAAGGAGGCAAGAAAGGGACATGACCCTTAGCAAAGGTTGGGGAGAACAAAACCCAGGTCTATTTTGATCCATCACCTCCTTTGAACATCCCTTCCCTGGAGCCAGGCTAGGAAGAACTATGTAAGAGGGGTTCCACTTAACCTGTTGGTGGTGTCTATAGTATGCCAGGCGCCACATACCTCTGCAGGAGAGGTCAGCAGAGCTGGTATTTATTTTGCAGGGACACTCTGATACTGGCTGACATCCTTTTGATGGATCAGTGCTATGGCTGGTTATTAATTATTTTCAGTATCAGCTCTGGGTGTGAGCACTGGTTCCAGATTGACAGACTAGAAACTTAAGTAGAGGAGAGCAGTCTTGCCTGAGATTACACAGCCTTGTGTGTGGCAGAGCCTTGAATTCAAAGCCAGACGTTTACATGCAGTCTGAACCTCCACGGCATCTGGAACTCTCTCGGCAGGACCATCCAGTGAGCACAACTCTGGCACAGATGACCTGAGGAGGAGTCAATAACTAGGTAAGTGGGCTGCTTCCTTGCACAGACATGGGACTCCTGTTCCCCCTACACTCCTGCTGTGGTGGGGGCATGAGCTTGGTTGGGGGATGGGGGCTTTCTGTCCTCTGCAGAAGTCCACAGGGGTAGGGACACCACCTCTTTCAACAAGAAAAGACCACTAGAGCTAAGGAGGGATAGAGATTCTATGGGAAGGAGGACATCAAGAGAAATGAAGCAAGAGAGACATCAGCCCTAGAGCTTGTTCCTGGGAAGAAAAAGTCAAGTCTGTGAATCATCTTCCGGGGTCTTGAGGTTGGGATCATCTGACACATTCCTCCACACACTTATTTACATGCAGAGTGCTGTGGCCTGTGCTTTCCTTGTCTTATCTCATTTAAACCTGAAACCACCAGTGTGTGGGAGTTGCTGTTCTCATGTCCACTTTACAGATGAGGAGGTGAGGCTAAGGGAAGCAAAAGGATACACTGCCCTTGAGTGGCAGGGCTGGAACACAAACCAGCTCCAGCTGCTTCCAAGTCTGTGATGTGTGTAACCAGTTTCCCATACTGGCCCACTTTTAGGAATTGCAAAAACAGAGAAAGGGCACCTGCGTCTTTCATATAAACTTACAGTCATATAGACACATTACCTTAGCACCTGCTATGAAGAACAGGGAACATCCGTGCATTTATTCCAAGGATTTATTAACTCTTTCTATGGTCCAAGCAAGTGCTGGGCATACACTGATCAAAGAGCTCAGCAGAGGTCTCTAAATCACAGATCGTGTGGCTTTGGGTGGATGGGGGACAGCAGGAATCCATGGGAGGCTGATTCACAATGGTGGGAGTTTCTTGTGACTCAAACACTGTGTTCGATGCTAAATGACTGTATCATTTAAGTCTCCCAGTAGACCTTTGGATAGATAGTCCTATCATCTCTCTTTTACAGATAGAGAAATGAAGACTTGGAGAAGGTAGATATTCCTCCCAAAGCCTCACAGCGGGGACACAGTGGAGCTGGGATTTGAGCTCAGTTACCTGACAGCAAAACTTATGTTTTTATTTTCCAGCCTAATAGTCCTTCCTTTCACATGTCATATTAACCCCAAGGCGGCAGGGTAGTATTACCAGCTCCATTTAACTGACAAAGGAGCCCAGGCTGAGAGGGAACAGTGGCTTGCCCATGTCTCTCTGGGCTAGAATGAGGATTGATCCTAGGCACCCCCATGCTAAGTCTAGGGTGGGCTTTTTTCTCTACTGCACCTCTCTGTGCCACAGCCCCAGCCAGGAACTGGTGGGTAGGCTCATTCCCAGCATGAATGTCATTTAAGTTGGGTGGCTGAAGACTTCAGCTAATATGTGGAGAACTGGGATCCAGACATTTCTTGAAGCCCTCTAAGAAGCCAGACAGGGGCAGAGCAATGCCTAGGGGAAGTGGGGCAGGGTTGGGGCAGACAGGAACGTCTCAGATCAGGGAGGCTGCCCTTGGGGGCCTCTGTGCTGTTCACCTGTACTTCACAGCAATGTACCCTGCCGACTCTTATCTCTTCTCTGTGAGAAGGAAGCGGCTGCTGATTCACAGTGAAAGGAAACGGCCTCTGTTTTGAAACTTCCTGTTTGTCTGTATCTGCAAAGATATCTGTGTTATGCAAATACATTTGTTCCCCCCAAGATACACACACACTGCATGGCCCTGTGCCGTGGGTCTTCTGTGTACCTAGGAAATGGAAATAGGATCCCACTCGCACAGGTGGCTGGGGCACTGGGGAACCTGGTCATGGGAACTTCTTTCATTGAAATAGCAGTTTGCATTTGGCTAAAAGAGCTTAGCTGATGTCCCTTCCATGTGAGTCCTTGTTTCCTGGCTGTTGGCCTAGAGCCGGTTTGGTTTTCACCTGGCAAATCCCAGATGTATGAGGGGGTCTCATCCAGGTTCAGGTCCACTCTAAACCCGGGACTCCATTTCCTCCCTGCTCAGCCCTTTTCCTGGCTGCTGCCCACAGCTCTCATTCCAAAAGACAGTGGACACAATGATAGACACAGACTGTTTCCTGTTGATCCCCTGTGACCTTTTTACGGGGCTTTCTTTCAAAATAAGTTCAGGTCTGAGACCAAGCTGACAGCTTGCTGAGCTGGTCTGAGCTGCCACAGGGCAGTGACACCTGGCACAGGCTAGAGAGCCAGCTCACGCCTCTGCTGCTGACTGACTATGCTGGGAAGCTTTCTAAAAAGCTAAATGCAAGCTTCGGTTTTAATAGGTGAAAGTGAAAACAACATGTGACTTCTAGAAAATTCTCATCAGTTCAAAAGAATTGTTTTAATGAGTTAAGTGGCACCCTCGCAACAGCTGAATGCTTTTCTCACAGAGTTGTCTGACTTAGGGGAAATTGACACAAGTTGCTGCAAAAGACAATTGTTAGCCCTGTTTTTTTTTTTTTTTTTTTTCTTTTTTAATACATTTTATTCTTTGGTCTTCCTGACCCATCCCAACCCTTACCTGGTCAGGGTGGCCTTTTCTCCTCCCATGTAGAAAGTGATGTAGCTGGGGTTCCAGCAAGAGAATGGTCATCCAGCTTCTCAACATTGGGTTCTCACATTCTGGGTCAGTGTGGATGGAGGGTGGGGCTGGGATAAGCCAAGTTCAGTAAAAGCCTTGTCTCTGCTATTTACCAGCTATCTGACTTGGAGCAAGTTACTTAACCTGGCTAAGCCTGTTTCCTCACCTGTACAGCAGGGTCATCATGGGAACGGAAAGGGACAAAATGCATCTTAGAATGGCAGATCCAGGATCCATCCAGAATGGAGCTAAGAACAGGAACCGTATGTGGGAGGTGTCAAGATGACAAAATCCGATTGAGACCCTCACCATCTTTTCTGATACAGCCTCACTCACAACAGGACAGGCAGCACCTGAAGGATCTTCAGGGTATTCCTAGAATTGGTTCTTGTAGAAAGGTCTGTAGGGAAAAGGGAAAAAACTTTTTCTGTGAAAAAGTTTGTCTCCATTCCTGTTTTTGGCAACTGAAGCTGTCTCAGTTTCAATTTTTCTGTCCACTCATGAATTTGACCCATGATCTCCTTGCCCCTGAGGCTCTGTGGATATGAGGGATAAGACTTGCACTTCTGCTGTCCTGAAGATCTGGAATAACCCCACAGAAAAACGGAACCAAATGAACCAATGCATAGCCACCCCCAACCAAAGATGGAGGTCTAGCTCATGTGCCCTGCTGAGTTGGCATCATGCCAGTATGGTGGAGACTGTCACAGTAGAGTAACAGCTGATGTTTGTGGAGGCCCTACTTTGTGTCAGGCATCTGCAGGATGCTTTGCAGATGAGGCTTCATGTAATCCTCCCAGGAGCCTGTTGGGCAGGCATGGTACCCTCATTTACCCACAGATATAGGGAAGCTCAGGTCTGTGACCAAGGCATATAGTGGCAGGGGGATCTGAGTGCACAGTGCACCTTCTGCTTGCTTGTGACCACCACTCTATAGGAATGTAACACGTGCCTTCTGCCCAGTAGGAACTGAAAGTCCAGGAGGTGAAACATACAGCCCCAAGTGCTGACATAAGGACACAGATGCTGAAGAGCCCAGTGGAAAAATCAGACACAAAAGGAGACGAGCTGGGTGCAGGGGCACACGCCTATGACCCCAGCTACTCTAGAAGCTGAGGCAGGAGATCGCAAGTTCAAGGTCAGCCTGGGCGACTTAGTGAGACCCTGTTTCCAAAATAAAAATTAAAAAGCATGACTAACAAAATTGTCTCTTACAGCAACTTATGTCAGTTTCCTCTAATTCAGGCAACTCTGTGAGAAAAGCAAAATGCCCCTGGGTTCTATCCCCAGAACTGCAAAAAGACAAAAACTAAATAAAATAAAATAAAAGGAGACAGAACCAGGGAGATTTCCTGAAGGAGGCGGAAGTGGGAGGAGAGGCAGGATGGGGTCGGAATATAACTGGAGAAAGGGAAAAACAAAAGAAATGGGAAGCGAGAATGTGGCAGACCTTGAGGAGAATGCACTCAGTCTTGTGGCCTGTGGTGTTTGACAGAGGGCCTCTTTGGGGCCCTAGAATTGGGAACAGAAGCTTGGGGTATCTATTGCCTGGTTTCCGGGTTCCTGGAAAGGCCTGGTGCTCTGGGGAGATCTCCCTGCTCCTTTTGGCTTTCCATCTCTTTGGTGGACGGCTGCTGTTCAGTGACTGGTTGCCTGGATGGGGCTGATAGTTATCTGGACAGCTTCCAACCTCAGGGGCCAGGTGTTCATTCTGATTGTCAGTGCCCTTGCTGAACTGGTTGTTAACCATTGCATCTCACCCTGGGGCCACTGACATGTACCCTGGGTCTCTAGGTGGATGAGCTGGCTAGGTTGCGTGGGAATAAGGGGTGCTACAGATGAGGGAGGGAGCGGCCGTGCAGGGGCCACAGGCATCTGCTCCCCTCTGAGACCCATGGATTGGTAGGGAGGCCCTGGCAGTAAAGGGTGAGGGCCGAAGAGGTTTGGACAAAATATGGTCCAGAGGTCGAGTGGCACATCCCTCCCCTTTGCGTGGGTCTCCGCATTGCTTGGGCTCCTCTGAGCTTCTCCAGGTCCAACTTATACAAGAATAGGCCTTCCCCAATGGCGGCTCCCCAGAGGAAGAATTTCACTGTAGAGGAGAGAGATTGGGCTCCCCTCAAAATACAACATGTGCTGGGCTGTGGGTTATACTTCAGTGACAGAGAGCTTACTTATCATGTGTGAGGCTCTGGGTTTGATCCCCAGTACCAAAAAATTTTTTTAAAAAAAAATTTTAAGGAAAGATCAGAGAAGTCTTCTACAGGCTACTTCAAAGGGAAGGGTGGGAGGTCAGAGGGACATTTGGCTTCTGCTGTTCTATCATATGCTGAGGTGCTGTATCTTGGGATAGTGGGTCCTTAACCCATAATGGAAAATTATTAAGAAGAACACCCAGGGATAAGGGGAACTCTGACTAAACCCACCAGACAGGGTTCTTGCTGAAGGCAGACCAGAGATCAGACATTACCTGAAGGATGTGGGGGATACTGAGGGTGGGGGTCCTTGTTAAACTGAGGTAGTAAGATTTTTCTAAAGTTGGATGAGGCAGACAGCACCACAGCCCAAACCTCAGGTCTCCCTGAAAAAATAGTCCAGGGGACACAGTACAGAATTTGGTCAATGAGAAAGTTTTGTCACAAGCACAGGACCTGGTATCTTGAAAATGTTCAGTAAATTTGTGTGAAATGAAGCCATGAGCCTGGCAGGTGGCACACGACCACAGAGGCACATGCAAGATATCCCTTTGGAGCCTCCTGGAAAATGACAGGGACACTCTGAAGGGAGTGAGGGCCTACTTGAGCTGGAGGCTATTTGGGGGAGGGCGATGAGTCACTGAGATTTGAGCATTATTATACACAGGCTGGTGGCCTCCATTGTGCTGGGCTGTGGAATAAAAGGGAAGCCATGTTCCTTCCTCGTAGCTCTGATGACCCTGTTTTAAGGGGTCCTCTTCCCACTTCACCTCCCTACAGGTGGGATAAAACTTGACAGAGCAGACCCACTCTTTTCCCTTTCTTGCCCCCAAAGCTCTCCGACGTGTGGGGCAGCTTGTGTTCTGACATCTCTCCTGTTCTCCTAACAGGACATAGAACATCTGAGAAGCAAAAATACCTTACAAGAAGAGCTTGCAGACCCTGGAGACAAGTTAGCTCTTTTTTTTTTTTTTTTTTTTTTTACTGCAAAGGTTCTGGCCAACGCTGGGTGCAGGAATGTTAAGTGCTGATAAGGACAAAAAAAAAAAAAGATAAAATCTCGCCATCCTCCAGACCTGGAATTTCCTCATTCCGGAAGCCTGGTTACCCTGTCTTAGAGTTTGCCATTTCCTACCTTATACTCAATGTTCCTTTCTGCTTCATCAAAAGTACCTGATTTTTGGAGAGTGGGGGTGGCAAATCCAAGTAG
The DNA here is from genome assembly GCA_004024805.1 of Geosciurus inauris. Taxonomy (NCBI): domain Eukaryota; kingdom Metazoa; phylum Chordata; class Mammalia; order Rodentia; family Sciuridae; genus Geosciurus; species Geosciurus inauris. The sequence continues at coordinate 41,645 of PVHX01011701.1, forward strand.
CTGAAGGACTATTTCCCAATTCTATTAAAAACAAGGACACCAATGAGGTATAAATGCAAGTTGTTGGTGGGGAGAATTCTAAAAGCTTTTTAAAGGAATCTGGGAAATTGATCTTCACCCTCTCCGCCCTTTCTTGTACCCCGGGAACACTAATGTAATGGCTGGAGCTCTAACAACTATATTGGACCACAAGGCAACCTTGAAAAAAAAAAGCCACAAACCAAAATATTGACTCTCAACCTTTAATGTCGAGGGGGAATAAAAGGCAGCCACTTATATCTGGGAACTGGCCTGACACTTTCAGCTAGGCTTTGGTTTTCTTAGAAGCTGGCCTAGCTGTTCTGTAGAACATAAACAACCTCACAGAACACCAATATCAGACAAGGTCACTTCAACTTTGATGAAGGAACCCAGAACAGACCACTTTATAACATTGTCTAGACAAAACCCACAAGACACTAAGCATTCCCCTTTCTGGCTAATATGAATGACTGTTGATGTTTTATCAACTGTAGTCTCAATCTGATCTGCCCTCAGTATAGATAAAATAGTACACAGTCTTGAGATTGTCCTGTTTCCTGATAGCAGCCCACCCAAGCAAACTCTTGCTTCCTTGGACCCTCCCCAAACGGATCTAAGCAAAGCCCAAACACTACAAATCCTTTCAAATACACTTCCAGGGCTTACCATGCTGTGCAATCACCCTCACCACCATGAATAAGAGAGCAACTGTTCAACTACAGAGTGTGAATAAGTGACTAGGGATCTGTGAACATGCAGAACAGGTTCTGCTGGTCTGGAGTCCAAGACCCACTGTGTTTCTAACAAGCTCCCAGCAATGCCCTGCTGCTGGGCCTGGGCTTCACTTTGAGGAAAAAGGCAGTCTGGGATCAGCAAGTGCCTGCCCTTGTCCCCGGGGCCACTGCATGAACCTCCTACTGCTTCATTTAAGCTGCTGTTTTGGGGTTGCTTGTCTATTACTAGGAACCCAAACCAGCACATCATCCATGGCCTTAGACAGATCTGTGGTCCCTGCCACAGGAGTTGTTGATGGGTCCGCTGTTGGCCAGGTGCTTATGCACAGGCCTAAACCTAAACTCCAGGCCTGGAGTCATTGACTGAATCTGGTATGTTTGAGGTGAGATGATGAGGAATCAGAGCTACCATGTCATTTCACCTCATAGACTGAAAATCCTCAAATGATCCATGTTGGGCCCACATGGGGCTCATGGACCCCCCTCTCAGAGGCTCCATTTCCCTCCATCTACAGCTCATGACACCTCCTCATCTTTCCTCTGCTGACTCTATTGCAGGGATGCCCTCTCACCTGGCTCTGCTTCACAGGCGCTTCCCCAATCCCTATGTGCTTTTTCTCTGTGCTCCCAGGATGCCCTGTGCCTCCCTGTGCCCTGGCACTTTTCAGGCTGAGCAGCATTTGTTTGTTTATTTTGTGTTCATTGCCCCACTGATCCTAGAAGGCAAACTCTGGTTTGTTTTATTCATCATTACGTCCCCTGGCAGAGTCCCTAAAACTCCATGAACATGAAATGGAACAGAAGACCCCACCTCTCCCCAAAGCCTGCTCCTCCACCTCTAATCACATAAAGGAAGGTTCTGAGAAAACCCTGGAAAAACCCTCCACTTAGTCAGGAGAGACCCCCTTCCTCACACAGCTGACTTAGGTGGGGACGCCAATGGCTCAGCTTGAAGCTGCAGCTCATAACCCCTTTGAAACTTAGCTCCTGAGAAAAATGTAGGCTTCTGGAAAACCACAGGTGCACTGAGTGACTATTAAATGGAAAGTGACACCTCACCACCTGGGCTTCTCAAACTGGAATATGCTTAGGATGCTCTGAACAGCAAACGTGTTCCATCCCTTGGGGGCCTAGCCAGGTTGCTGTGCTGGGAGCTGCTCCTTGGCACCCACCTCAGACTTGAAATCTCTGGTGGTAGGGCCCAGGATTCTATGTGAAAACTAAACATGACAAAAGCCAGGTTGCTGGAGACCGTATCAGAGTGGTTAATTGCGGTGAGAGCTCCCACTTAAGTGTGTTTACGTTGTTTTGGGTGATTTACTTAGTTTACTTAGTTTCCATCTTATAAGAGAAGCCACTGAAAATAGAGACTGACAAACCAAAGAAAGAAAGAAGTGCCAATGTCAATCCCATTTGATGATGCCCAGGATGGCGAGGATGATAATAGCAAGTATGCATTTTGCAGGAATGGGGGCTACAATTATTTAAGTGTATGCAGGGGAACATTTGTAAGAAAATAAATTAAAATGTTCACAATGACTGAATATAAGTAATTTATTCCTTTTATTTAATTTAAAAATAAACATTTGACTTGCATAGTAGAAAAATGCATGTAGTCAGTTTAAAAAATGTGTTCTTATTTTACACTTTAGGGGACAAAAGAAGCTATGGGTTTCAGTAGCTTCACGGCACCCAAAAGCGAAAAGTGAAAGCTTTTCTCAAACAATGTTGGGGGACAAGTGGGCATGTGAGGTGGCAATGCCATTAGGGTATTTGTTGGAACAATTCTAGTGCAGGAGACAAAAACCAAATTCAAACTGGAAAGAGAGAGAGGAAGAGGGGGAAGGTGTGGAGGGAGAAAAGGAAATGCCAGAAGTCTAAATTATAAATTTAGTCAAATGATCAAATTGGTTTTTATTTATGATTTATGAATTGGGGCAGCATTTCCACCAAAAACTTGGAAAACATGCTCTGATGAAATGAACCAAGGAGGATTTGCTTCATAGGCAGGAAAGGGCTGAAGAAGAAGAGAAGAAACAGAACAAAAAGTAAGCTGGTTTGTGTGAGGTTACTTCAGGTGACTTTCCTTATAAGGGTTAAAGCATAGGGGACTTCCTTATTGCGTCAGCTAAAACTGGTTATTATCTCCCTTTCCTGATTTCTCAGAAAGTTAGATAAACAATGTAGTTTCAGTTTGGTGATGTAGAAATTGAGCCTGAGCGACTCCATTTTGGTTTGGTCTATTGGGATTGAGTCTCAGGTCAAATTAGCGGCCTCCTATAAATGTTATTTAACAGAAGAAAAAAGGATGGGAGGGAGAAAGGAAGGAAAGAAGGAGGGAAGGAAGGGAGGGAGGGAGGGAGGGGAAGAAAGAAGGAAGGGGAAGAATTTGTTTGCAAATGAAAAGGCCAGCTGGGCCCAGGAGCTTTCGAGACTCTGCATCTCTTCACTTCCTCAGCATCATCTCCAAGCTCAGACAGTCCCTGCCCTACACTCCATCTAGCTGTGCCTGCTGTAGGTAACTTGGGCCAGGGTTATGTGTCCATCCCTCTGGCCCTCTAGAGAGAGGTACTGTTGTGATGGCCAGGCCTGGGCCATGTGACCCTCCTCTATTGGAAGGATGTGAGCAGGGAGGTCAGAAGAGCTGTTTCCCCAAAGGAAAACTAAAGTGCTGTTGTTGGGAGAAGGAGATACTGGGCAGAAAAATGAAACAAAACAAAACTGCTCTAATCGATCACGTTATTGGTGTTTGGCAGATTCACTCCTAGATCATTTTTCAGATTTGGCCCCAGAGTTTGGAAGAGGCCTGGAGTCTTAGGCTTCCAAGAGAAAAGCTGCATGGGCGCCTGCGGGAGGGGGAATTCTTCTTCACCGAGGTCAACACTGTGTGCACTGTTCTCTGGAGGAAGTGGGTATTTCCACATGCTAAGTTCCTTTCCCTGAACAATGAATTATTATCTTGATGAGAAACCCGTAGGCAGCTGGTTGAGAAGAGAGGTCTTCTCTGAATGAGAGGGGATTCACCATCTTCCTTTCAGTGGTGACAGTTTTTCTGGTGTCGATGCAGGCTGTGGATTGATTCACTTACAAATATACTTTTTGTGAAGACACCATAATGCTAGCCTCTGCAAAATACATGCTGGAGATGATTTCTGCCACCCAGGATATGTCTCCTTTGTTACAACCACTCTCTCCACCACCCCCACACCTTGCAGTGGGTGCCAGGAGTTCCCCAGCTGGAGGCCAGATAAAGGGTGTCTGTGTGGTAGGGCTTGGAGAGGGTGTGGTGGGAGCAGGGATGGTATGCCCACAGCAGTGGCCAAAGTCCTATCTAAGCTCTGTCCCAGGTCTCTTCTCTTGAGCTCTCTGATACCACTGACTTTCTAAACTGGATATCTAAGATTGTGAGCATGTTGTCCGCCTGCCCTGGTACCCAGGCCTTCCTTTCTCTCCCTTGAATCCTAAGCCTGGGATTAGGGCCTTGGTCATTGTCCTCAGAGCTCCTGGCCTCCCCACAAAGGATGGAAGAACACAAAATTTGCTATTCTGGCTGCTGAGTTGGAGCCAAGGAACTTCATTTGCTATTTCCTTTCCTTGAACTCTCCCCAAAGGACCATCATCTCCCCCAGTCTCCATTAGAGGGCCCTAGCTGCCCCTGCTCCCCATGATGGATATCTGGTCCTTTTCCCACTCAAGAGAAATGTTGGCTATTCCTGAGCCCTGGAATTTCCCATTCTACACCCAGCTCCTGTGGCCGAGGGGCTGAGAAGGTGTAAGTTTGAGGGATGGGAGAGGGGTGTCCCCTACCACCAAATACCAAAGGCTTCTGCCAGACCTAAGACCTGGTTCCCTGGGGCCATCTATGAAAACCTCTGCCCCTGACCCCACAGGCCTTCTGACTTTCCATAAGGCCTAGGGAAACTGAGCCATGGGAAAAGGGAATTTTTACAAAGACAGGAGAAAAGGTCTGTGAAAAAAATCCAACACTTGCTGAAGAAACTAAACTCTCACCATGTTTTTCTCTCAGATCATTTCTATCAATACATAATATATATGTAAATATATATACATTTATATATGTGTGTAGCACACAAATCTGCTGTTAATTTTTCCTTACTTTTTAAAGCTTTCTGTATAAATTATTTAACAAATTAATAAAGAAGAAGAGAGAAAATTTGCCTATAGAAGAATTCTAAATGATGTCTGTACTCTACCCTTCAGGAGGTCGAGCTTAAATCCTGTCCTAGTGGATCACTGCCAAAGAGTACAGTATAGAAAGGCAAAAAATAGCAATTTCATAGGAAAGAAACCAGTTAGATAGCATCCTCACCAAGGGATGAAGGTAAATAGTACCAGTGATAAGTCACGTGGCTCCCATGGATCCTTGATATCATCTGATGGGAGGGCTCTTTCCCTCCATAGTATTCTTCCCCCAAGCCCATAATCCCAGTCAAATGTGAAGGAAACATTAAATAAACCTGAATTGAAGGACATTCTACAAAATACCAGACAATCGTCAAGGTCATGAAAAAACGAGGAAAGGCTGAGGAAAGAATTTAGAGTAAGAAGATGGAGATGTGATGAGAAAATACTGTGGTGTCCTGGAAGAGGAAAAGGATGTTAGTGAGGAAATTGGCAAACTCTAATCAGAGATTATCGTTATGTATTAACATGGCACCAATGTTGATTTCTTAGCTTTGACCAATGTACCATGGCTATGCAAGATGGTAACATTTGGGAAAACTGGGTGAAGGGTGTACTGGAATTCTTGGCACTGTCTTTTCAGTTTTTTTATGAATCTAAAGCTGTTCCAAATTTTTAAAATAATCTGTAAACAAATAAACAACAAAGCTTCCTCTAGAATTTAAAGATGGACAACATCCAGTACTGGTAAGGCTGTGGGGCAACTTGAACTCATACATTGCTGGTGAAAATGTAAAAATTAGTCACTTGGGGAAAGAGGTTCATTGTTTCTTATAAAATTAAACATAGATTGCTCTATGACCCAACAATTCCACTCCTAGATATCTACTCAACTGAAATGAAATTTATGTCCACACAAAGACTTGTATGCTCCAGTTGGGCTGTTGTTCCCATCGTACCAAGGAAACTGGTCTCAAGATGACAATGACGTAGACATCGCTAAACCCTATGGTGAAATTTCATTTGTCAATCACGTTATTCTGCCTACTGTGAACATTCCATACAGTTCACTCATCTTCCTCGAAGCACTTTCTTTGGCTTCCAGAACCCAGTAGTCTCTTGGTGTTTCTTAAACTTCTGATTATTCTTGCTCAGTCTCCCTGGTTTGTTCCCATTATCTTCCCGACCCCTTAGTGCTGGCACACACAGGATCCTCTAAATTTGCTCCTCAGGTGATTTTACTGAGTCCCAGGGCTCTAAATTCCATTGATATCTATGCTAAGGACTTCCAATGTGACAGAGAATTTCTATCTCTACCCCAAATCTCACCCCCAAACCTAGACTCATAATTCCAATTATCTATTTGCCATTTCTTTTTGGATATTGAACAGACACCGCAAACTCAGTATGTTCAAAAACAAACTCCTGATCTACCATGTGTCATTCCATTGCTATGACAAAACACCTGAGAAAATCAGCTTAACAGAAGGAAAGATTTGTATTGTCTCACAGTTTCAGAGGTTTCAATCTAAGGTTGCCCTCAGGTCTGTGGCAAGACAGAACATTATTTACGATGGAAGTTCATGGTGGAGCAAAGCTCCTCATCTCACGGTAGCAGGGAATAGGGGTGGTGAGGAAGGCGTCGGAATTCCAATATTCCCTCCAAGGTCATATCCCCAGTGAACTAACTTCTCTCCATTAGACGTCACCCCCTAAAGGTTCCACCACCTTCCAAAGATGCCACAGGCTAGGAACAAAGTCTTTGAAACATGGCCTTTGGGAGACATTTAAGATCCAGATCATAGCATCCCATAAACCTGCTCCATCTGCAGCCTTTCCTATCTCTGTAGGTGATCCTGACATCTTAGTATGGGCTCAAACAAACAAACAAAAATCTGAGTCATTTTTGACTGCTTTTTTTTCTTACACCCCACTGGCTTTGCCTTTAAAATATATCCATTATCTGTCTATTCTTCATTATCTTCACTGCTACTATCCTGGTCCAAGCACCACCATTTTTCACCTGGGTTGTTGGAATAGCCTCCTGGCTGGTCCCCCTGTTTCTAATCTTGTCTCCCAAACCATATTTCAACACAGCAATGAGGAATTCTGTTAAAATTTAAGTCAGATCACGTCAGTCCAATTTCCATAGCGATTCTTCATTGTTCTCAAAATTAAAGTCAACACCCTCTCAGTGACCTTTTTGGTCCTAAATGATCCTGCCCTCCTGCCCCCACATTACCTCTGGGATTGCATCTTCTGGTACTTTCTTCATCAGTTTTTCCACTGTTTCTCAAATATGTCAGGCACGTTCCCGCCCTCCGGAGGGCTCTAGCTGTTCTCTCTGTCTGGAAGGTTCTTCTGGCCAACTCCCTCACCTCCTTCAACTCTTCATTCAAATCTCACCTTCTCCATGAGGCCAACCTGGCCTTCAACTTTAATGGAAACTGCTCCATTCCCAGAACTTCTTATTTCCTTATCTTATCCTGTTTCCCCCTTTGTTTCTATAGCATGCACCACTTTGTAATCCACTAGTCAATCTGTTATCTATTTTGTTTGCTTTTTATTGTCTGTCTGCTCAAGCAATCCACCATATCCCAAGCAGTACCTGGCATTGTGGCTGCCCAGAAAGTATTTGTTGAATGAATTAATGAAGTTTCACCAGTGGGAGCAAACTTCCCACCTCTAGCCTCTCAGCTGGGTCTGATCAGACTGATCCAAGAGACAGCTGAGAAAAGGTGGATCTGAAGGGATTCCTTCCCATCCCAGCATTGAGAAAATGGAGTCAGGTTCTTGACACCTCTGTTTTCGGTTGTGCCCTATGATTCAGATAGACAGGGCCTCTGGCTTGCTAGGCTGTGGCTGCAACCTCAGAGGCACTGCCACTTGCCAGAGTCAGATTCACAGGGGTCCCTGTGTATCCTAGGAATTCACACATAGATGACATTTGTGTATAGCTGTGCTATTCAGCATAGTAGCCACCCATTGGCAGCTCCCAACAACTTGAAATGTGGCCAGTCTGAACTGAGATGCGCGGAAAGGGGAGACCCCAAAGACTTAGAACAAAGAATGTAAAGTATCTCATGAGTAGTTTTTAATTTTGGTTGTTAAAATGATACTATTTTGGATATCTTGGGTTAAACAAAATGGACTACCAAAATCATATTCCATGCTTTTACAATTATGTCAAAATGAATCCCAATGTTATGTATCACTAAAAAGAACTAATAGAAAATTAAGATCTTTGGTTTCTAATTATTATTTTAATGTATTAGAAAATTCAAGTGACATAAGTGGCTTGGGTTATATATACTCATCTAGAAATCAAATCCCAAGACCTTGAAAATCCCCATTTCCTAAATGCAAACGGACAGCTCCTTTCTTTCAAGTAATATTGAGATACAGTTGGAATACATTAAGACAAAAGCCCCTGCAGGATTTCACTAATTGGGTTAATGGGGACTTTAAAAAAAAAAAAGTTGGCTTTGTTTTTATTCTTATATTATCTCATGATTCTTTACCCCCAGGGGCAAAAAGCCCTCACATAGAACACTGCCTCCTTATTGCGGTGAACTGGATTAGGAGTGGGGATCTGGAAATAAACAAGGACGGCCCCTGCTGCCTCCATACAGCTCCCACCTAGCTCTGGGTACCTGGTAGGTCCCACTGAGGCTCAGTGGGCAGTGGCGGGAGTGGGGGTGGGGGTGCCTGAACTGTACCTGCTGAAGGGCAAGGGCAGGTATGAAAGATGAGCAGGTGGCCAGAGCCCAGACCTGTAGAATGGCTGCAAGTTGGCTACAGGGCATTCCAGAGGGAGCCCTGCATTCGAAGGGGTCCAGAATGTGCCACGGTGCCATAGGATTATTTTGGGCTGAAGACATTTGACAATGAACAGCTGCAGGAAGAGAGCTTTTCTGAGCTCCCCTTATCTTCCTAAAAGTAAAGCTTTCCCCAAAGAATCTGGCTATCATAAATCCCTTCCCCAGGAATTTCACAGCCAGAGAAGATTGACGCTTATCACTAAAGAGAAGTCAACACATGTCAGCACCGGGTAAGAAATCACTTAACAGGGCTGGGGATGCAGCTCAGTGGTAGAGCGCTTGCCTAGCATGTGCTAGGCCCAGGGTTCCATCCACAACACTGCAAGAGCTAAAACAAAAATTATCCGTATTTCCCAGCTATTCTCCCAAGGGACCATTTACTTTTCCTAAGTCCTTGGTTCTCTCAGAAATGCCTTCCCTTCTGCCCCAGGTTCTATCTGGGACATACTTTGTGTGTGTGAATTCTCACATACATGCCAAAAGCAATACAAATCTCCCTTTTCCTCTTGCTAATTTGTCATTTGTCTGTTTAATTTGCAAATCCCTAGTGACTACACGAAGAGGGCAGAAAAAAGGTTTTTCTTTTCCAACAATAGCCAGGCACTGATGCTGCACAAGAGCTGCTCAGAGATCAGCACACTTTGCAGGCCAAGTGCAAGGATTTTATGTTCTCAGGAACAAACTCAAGGGGCCTGTTGATTCTAGGAACTAATTTTGGAATAGAAACAAGCTGTGGGAGAGTTTCAGGAAAGACCAGCCCTGAGAGCCTGGGGAACGAACACAGTGAAGCTGCGACTTCCTGGGGGTGAGGCCCAGGGGAAAGGGGTACTCTGACAAAGTTAGGAGACAGAGGGGTACAGGGAAGACCAAGCTGGCCCAGTGCCTTAACCAGACCTGGTTGTCCCTGGATTTCAGCTCTCTGTTCTGATCTTTCCTGGGAGTGACTGCCCCTTCCTGACTCAGAGCTGAAGATCTGGCCTGGGCGGTATGGTCAGTTTCTCATGAAAAACACAATACAATTTACCTCCGGTTTCTGCCTCTCACTGTGCTGTCTGGAAGGAAAAAAGAAAAGAAAAAGGAAAGTCAAACAAAATAAAACACTCAAAAAAGCATTCACAAGAGATCACAGGCTAGAAAGGGAATAAGAAATGATAACGAAGCCGGCGTGGGAGCTCACGCCTGTAATCCCAGCGGCTCGGGAGGCTGAGGCAGGAGGATCACAGGCTCCAAGCCAGCCTCAGCAACTTGGTGAGGTCCTGTCTCAAAAATAAAATAAAATAAAATAAAATAAAATAAACGGGAGTGTAGCTCAGTGGTAGAGCGCCCCTGGGTTCAATCCCTGGTACCGAGGGTCGGGGGCGGGGGACCACTGACAAGACAAAAAGTTACTTTTAATTTAATAGCAACTCAAATGCAGGTCAACCATTCCAGACAGAAAAGTGGGTACAATTGTGCTGGATGCGCCACAGATGGACAAGAGACAAGTTAGGATGAGAACCAGGGAAAACACGCCCCTGGGTTATGGAGAGGCTCCTGGGAAGGAGGGAAAGGTCAGGATTTTGCCAGAACCGCGCACAAGTCCACGGCTGCTCGCAGCCGGCAGCGCTGCCGGGAGGAGGGTGGGGCGAGGGGCTGGGCGGCGCGCTCTTCCTCCCCCTAAAGCCCTGGTCCACCCTGGAGCAAGGAGCGTGCGAGTTCATTTGCTGCAAGCTGTATTTATGGCTTTGCGGAATTTTCCGAATGAAGTAACTTTTTTTTCCCAGACCATTTTCTTCACAACTGAAATTGGATCCCCACAGTCCTTGGAGACAAACAGAACAGCATGACCTCACCCGCCTGGGAGTTGTCATTTCAGACACCATGGCAGCCTTTTGTTTCAGATAAAATGGATGTGATTTGCCTTGTGGAGGTGGCATGCTGCCTGCGCAGAGCAGGACCTGGGAAGTGAGCCGGGCGGCAGGTGCCAGGGCCACCTGCAGGGCAGGACTGGGCAGGACAGATCCTCCGTTTCCTCTCTTAACTGCAGAGCTTCGGAGATGACGCTCTGTGACACAAATCATGATGTTGACAGCCCTTGCCCCCTGCTAGGACACTGACGTCTCTGTCCTTTCTCTTTTGGTCTCTGAGGCTCAGATGACAGCAGCCAGGTGCCGAGAACAGTGACCTGGAGATTACATGGCCTGGATTCAGCTTGTCTTGCCTTGACAAGCTTCAAGCCTCAGTTTTATTTTCTGGGAAGGTGGGGAAGGTAAAAACAAACCTGTTACCCTGCAGAGATGGGCCAATACCGGTAAGATCACAAATAAATATAAGGAACTAGAAGACACAGGCCTGCCCATCCTCTTCTTACCCTCCTCAGCTGTCTCTCAATACCCAACAGGGAAGGGTTCTGTATCTCCTCAAATGTCCTTGGCTTCCTGCAAGGAAGGTTCAGGAAGATTAGCAGGGACTGCGTTCAACATCCCCTAACAATTAAAGTATTATTCAATGGAAAATAAAAAAGAACTGAAGCCCAATGTGCCAGTGCTCACAGGCCCAACCGTTACAGAAGTTGTCCCATCTTAATGCAAATAAATGCCTCTTAATGTAGGGGGGGGGGGCTATCAGAATGCTAGGTAGCAGATGTCCAAAACGGGAAGTAATCATATAATTATACTAATTATTGAGGGTCACTGTGCACCAAACCCTGAACTGAACATTGTGCATATATTGTCTCTTTTGATCCTCTGATTAGTGTTACTATTTCCATTTAACAAATGATGAACCTGAGGCTAGAGAAGGCAGCAGCAACCTGCCCAAGGCCAATCCCTCACAACTGGAGGTTTGGGGCCCAAACCCAGGTCTACGTGACAGCAAGGCCCATGTATTCAATCACCGCACCATTCTGACTCGCAGACACAGGTAGAGTTCTGTGTGCCTTGTGCACTTTGTTTTCACGTGGGTCCCATAAATGGTGAGGAAGAGAGACCAAGCTGTATTTGGGTGAGTTTCCTTGGGGTGCTGAAGGTGTGGCATCTTACCACATTCTTTGTATCTGTTTTTGTAACTGAGAAGTATTATGTGGACTCTCTGTTACAACTTATTTTATCCAAATTGAATAACCAATAAAAATCACATGTGTTTGTAAAGGCTGACATTGAAATAAGTTGATTGTCTCTATTTATTCCAGAGGTGGGAATGATGTTTGAAGACATATAAACGAAAGGACTGAAGTTAGGTTCCTTTCTGCATCACTAGGACTTCATTAAAATCAGCAGGAGAAAAGGAGCTTAGCTATATAAACCTGAAAGCAGAATTACTTCTTTCTAAAGTATGAGCCTTTTGATTTAATAGAAGCATCTGAGAAGAGTCAGGTTATTTAACATGTAAAAGGGCATCATAATTTCTGGGGTTGGGAAGCTCCAGGTCCCTTCTATTGATAGCATTCTCTGAGCCAGGGGCAGTGCATAAGGTAACTGTTTCCCTTCCAAGTGTCTTCCAACTGCATCTCAAGGCTAGGGTAGGGTAGGCCTTGGGAAGGTGTAGTTTCTCAAAAAGTAAATGAGACCAGATAGAATTCTTATGTGTTGGGGTTGGGGCTGCAGCTTTCCAGAATGGGAATTTCAGAATGGTGACCTGATTGGCTGAAGGTTGGTTGGTTGGGATTGTAGTACATTCCAATTTTATGTGACTGACATAGACTTTCTGAAAATCATAATATGGTGAGTGCCTGAGTTCAGCTGCTAGAACATTCTTGTAATTAGGCAAGATGATATCACCATAGCTCTGGGATTGTGCAGTGCCAACAACAGATATGAATGTCATGAGAAAACTGCCTCATGCTTACTAAACAGAAGAGAGTCAAGTACAAAGAAAATGCAGACTTCCACGTTTCCATTTACTCTGCCAGCTCTAAGTGTGGTTCTCTTTTGCAGCAAATGTGATTACCAAGATTTGCACCTTTGCTCATGAGAACTCAGTGGAAATCATCCTACTGAGTCTCAGAGGGCATTTTAAAACTAAACAATTGGTTAAAAAGGTAAATATTTCTCTGCTCCATGTAAACCCTAGATCAGCCAGCTGGAGGATTGTAAGCCTGGGCTTTTTTCCTTCTCTTATCACTGGGATGGTCTCTGGGTTCTACTGATGGTTAAGAGGTGGAGCTGTGAGAAGGAATGGGATGATACCTGGAATGTTCTATGGGTTCTTATAAGGCCATTGCTATGAAAAACAATGGGCAGGGTTTGCACATAATAGTTATTAAAACTTCCTCAGCAAATTAGAGATTTTGTGATAGATCCATTGAGCATAAAAAAACTATAGTTCAGTCAATAAAGCACATAATCTTTCTACCAAGGAAGGGAGAAATAACATGTTGAATCCCTCAAAGAACTAGGCACCTTCAGATGGGCTGTCTTACTCAAACCAAGTGGGACAGATAGCATAAGATTTAAATCCAAAAGCACCAGTTAGACTCTGGTTTGAAAACTGACGTTACTCAGTGACTTTAGAAAGCCCACTGAATTTTTTAAGCCTCATTTTCTTTATGGGGATAATAACAGTTTCAACCTTCCTGATACATATACAACACTGAAAATAAGGTAATTATTATTTTTATCAACTATAACAAATTTGTGAGGTTGCTATTATTTCTGTCTTACACACAAAAACAGAGGTTCAGAAAACTTAAAATATTTGACCATGGTCAGTTCATATTAAGTCAAGCTGGGAGCTGTCAGCACCTAGTCTGTGTGTTTTCCAATGTAACCACAGTCCTCACTGTCTGGTTCAAAACTGGAACTTACCTAAAATAACAAATAAATGTGGGTTGTTCAATAAGGCAAAATATACAACTGATACCTGGTGAAATTTCCAATTTCCTTCCCTCCTCCCAAATCAAGGGATCTACTAAAATAAAGGAGAATCACCTATGCCTAAGTTTTCAGAGTAAGATTGCAAAAAGACTTTTTGGGATAGGGTAACATTTGAGACTCCCTACATTTTATTTTCTCTTAAACTTGAATCACAATCTAAAAGAACAGCCTGTGCTGATCATACTAACTGGGGCTATCCAAAATAAGTGATAGTGGTTTTTTTTGCCAGCTTTCTGTGCCAGTGACCTAGAAACTATTTCAAAACATATTTTGATTTTGTAGGAGCTGAAATTTCAGTGAAACAGTCCAGACAACTCTGACACAGTCTTTAAATTTAGAAATCAATCCCCAAAGACAGGGAATAATTTTTATTGTATCAGAGAATAACTTTCTCCTAGCCCCGTTACAAAAGGGAATAACTAACTTTACAATGCCACATTTCTAAATATCTGCAATTCATAGTATGAAGGTATAAGAGAATTAGACTAGCAATTATTCTTCAACCTCCAAGAAGGAATTTAAGCCTATGGACATGCACAATCATTAAGCATTCCAGAGAGCTAACATTGCATGTCATAAAAATTTAAACACATAAAGGGATACTGTGAAAACAGAGGAAAACAACTGAAATTTGCTCAAATGTATCTACTCATAAAGGAATGCACACACACATTAATTTGTAATGGTTCCAGTAAATAATTTATCTTTAAAAAGAATCTCAGGAGATATACTTTGTGCATTTCAAGTTAGAACTTCCTTCAGTCAGGGCTTATTTTTAAATCAATCCTTAAACTGATTCAGATATAAAAATTCTCCAAACCCAGGTTAACAACAACAAAACAATAATAAATCTTTATAGAGAAAAAAGGAACAGGAACCCACTGAACATCCCCAGATGAGGGATTTCTAAGATTTTATCCTAAGTGTGTGCTTTTCTATCTTCATTCATATCTCTGCCTTTTCTTGGAGGCTTGCAAAGATGTGGGAAAAGACACATGGAAAACATAATGGAGGGCTCACCTAGCACCTGCAGGACATCTCTGGCTTGCTGGAGGACCAGAAAGTGAATAGTTTTTTAAAGCACTGATCTCCTAACTCAAAAGTATACAGCCTACAATGAGCTTGAAGAAATATTTGCTCTTATAAGAAAAGTACTGCCAATAACCATTATACCTACTTTTGAAACTTTGGAGCCATCTGCTTAGCCTCTTCAAATCATTTCCATGGTGGAAGATGCTTTAAAGGGAGAGTGACATGGTGACTCTCCTGCTGAGAAACACATGGAGACTGACTTACAGAAATCTACAACTTTGGCTTATAAGGTTATCAGCTTGACAAAAATAAAGTATAAGAACACAATGATGAGAAAGTCTATCTTGGTTATCCACTGGGGAGGCTAAGGCAGGAAGATCACAAGGTTCAAGGCTGGCCTGGGCTACACAGCAAAACTCTGTCTCAAAAAAAAAAAAAGTCTATCTAACACCAGACACTTGTTGTTTTAGTCAGCTTTTATGCTGCTAAAACCAAAAGACCTGACAAGAACAATTTCAGAGGAGGAAATGTTTATTTGGAGCTCACAGTTTCACGGGTCTCAGTCCATAGACACTGGCTCCTTTGATCTGGGCCATAGGTGAGGCAGAATACCATGGTAGAAGAGTGTGGTGGAGGAAAACAGCTCAGGAAGCAAAGAGAGACCACTCTGCTCAGCAGGGACAAAATATAAACCTCAAAGGCACACCCCCAGTGACCCACCACCTCCAACAGCACCCTATCTGCCCATAGTTACCACCCAGTGAATCCATTCCAGTGGATTAATGCACCGAATAGGTTAAGGCTCTCACAAACAGTTCACCTCTGAAATGTCTTGCACTGTCTCACACATGAACTTTGGGGGACACTTCGTATCTAAACCATAACACTTGTATTTTAAAATGATATTTAGAAAGCCTGACTAGATTCCTTCGGGATAAATTCTTCTGAATACCAAATTTGAAAAGCCCCAAGTATTATAAAATGACGTGCTGTCATTCTTGATTGCTAGAGATTGTGTTAGCACTTGACTGCAATTAAAACTATCCTCCATTACATGTGAAAAACTTAAAAATTCTGTATATCAGCAGTATAGGTCTCAGTATCTACTATGAGATCAGCAGTCTGGCAAAAAAAATAGAACCACATATTAGAGCAGGGGATGAAGATGTGGAAGGGACCATATTGAAAAGGTAAGAGCAGTGCATTACATCTGGATTCAAATAACCTTTCTAATCCTTTCTTAATTTTTGGATTATAGTCATTCAGTCTCTCTTGGTCCCCCACACAATGTATACTTTCTAATGTCCCTCTAGCCCTAAAATTTTATGATTATGGTACCCCTTAAGGTCCATTTTTCAGACTTCATTCAAATAATTCATCAGGACACTAGAATAGAATAACCTAGGACATTGGATTTCCATGTTTTAGAATAATACCTGCTTATTCAGCTGAACTTAAATCCCTTTTTGGAATGAAGAAAGACACATAAATAAGGTAAACTGATATCTGTAGGAATGCCAGAAACCATAATTGCATTTTTGAATAGGAGACAACAAGGTATTGTTCCCAATTGCAGAAGGTCAATATACTTTCTCTTGTTAGATTCCAGGAAAAAATAGGCAGTTTTGTGGTAATCCTATCAATTCTACTAAAAAGAATACCTCCCAACTATCCATACCCCATCATGCACACAGAATAGCACAAATAAAATGATAAATCATCACGATGACCTGTATTACAATGGCTTCTGAAGGAACCCAAGTTTGGCATTAAGCTTATCAAGCCTCCAGTGTGAAAGACATTCTACCTGGTCAATTCCACAATTGTTAGAGAACATCATGTGAAAGCAAAATAACTGCTCAGCAGAAAGGTTTGTGGTTCTAGTTGTAAGAAGCACAAATTCCTCCTCAGGGGTATTCATCAAGAACTGTGTCAATGGCTTTCGTCACTTTCCTTAGAATAGATACAATGGTTAGGTCTACAGGTGAGGAGACAACTTTCACTTCAATATGATGACATCAGCCAGGCACGGTGGTGCACACCTGTAATCCCAGCAGCTCAGGAGGCTGAGGCGGGAGGATCGTGAGTTCAAAGCCAGCCTCGGCAACTTAGTGAGGCCCTAAGCAACTCAGAGACCTTGTCTCTAAATAAAATACATGAAAGGGCTGGGGAAGTGGCTCAGTGGTTGAACCCCTGGGTTCAATTCCCAGTACCAAAAACAAGATGATGATATCACAACTGAGCAAAGGCATCACAGCACGATAGTGAAGAGATCCCAGTCCAACCACCTGAGTTCAAATCCCAGCTCTGCCCCTTACTAGCTGGTGACCTTGAATGTTATTTGAATCTGCCTCCAGCCCCTTGGCTTCCCATTGATGTGAGGACAGTAGCATTTGTTGTCGGGGTCCTCCCAGCCAGGTATCAGTCTCCCCCCTCAGCCAGCGGGGAGGAGGGGATCCCCGGGAGTCTCCGACACGACGGCTGAGAATGGTAAAGTCGTCCGGCACGCAATTACCACGCCTGAGCCCGAGAGTTCTGTCTTAAGCAGGAACTGATTTATTGAGGAGAGATACAGGCTTATATAGAGGAGGGGGTAGGTGTCCTGTTATTGAGCTAAGAATGCGGAAGTGGGATGTACAGAGGCACTTAGATAAGAGAGTATTCATTGTCCATGTCTTGTCCACGAACACGGAAGCAGAGGTCAGCCAATAAGGGCGAGGTGATGGCTTTCCCGGGGCAGCGTGGTCAGGCCCGAGCTGGTAGCTCGGCGCCATTTTGTGGCATGCCCTTGCATATGTCCCCCACATTTGTGAACCTTTGAGTTACTAAGCCCTGTATAGTGATACCATCACTTATTAATGAAGAGCTTAGTAAAGGCACTGCCACGATCGGGCCCAAGTATCTAGCTCTACAAGGACCTGACTTGAACCCAAGGTATATTTTAGAAAAGTGTGATCCAAAAGAACTTTCTGCAAAAATGGAAATATTCTCTGTCTGTGCCATCCAATACACTTGCCAGTGGTGGCTACTGACCACTAGAAATGTGATTTGTATGAATCACATTTTGTCTTTCTAGTCACTGGGCACAGTGGCACATGCCTGTAATCCCAGTGGCTCAGGAGGCTGGGATAGGAGGACCACAAATTCAAAGCCAGCCTCAGCAAAAGCAAGGTGCTAAGTAACTTGGTGAAACCCTGTCTCTAAATAAAATACAAAATAGGGTTGGGGATTTGGCTCAGTGGTTGAGTGGCCCTGAGATCAATCCCCAGTACCCCTCACCCCAAAAAAAAGACTTTCTAATTTAAGTTAATCGGAGTAGCAAATGGCTACTACATTAGCACAGATACGGAAAATTTCTATCACTGCAGTTTGGTCAATGCTAATCTAAAACATCTGCCAAGCAGTATCTCTAAATATTGTTACCAGTTAAGTTGTGGGTGAATAGTAAGTGATGAGGAACTCTAGATTGTAGTTCTTAATTTCTAACATGAGTGTGGCCAAATCTCTGTTTCCAGGTTAAGTGTCAACCCCTGGAGCAGCCCAGTTGTGATGTGAAGTCTGAGAGGATGATCAACTAAAAGATGTACCAACCTATGTGCTTTGAGGGAAGCCAAGGGGTGTACATGGCAAGGCCAAGTTCTTCTCTCAAAAACTGTTTTGAATCCACTTCAGAGTACAAAGAAATGGCTTCTGCCTGAACAATTTAAAAGGGTATTTTAACCAGATGCTGGCCTCATCTCTCCAAGCCCCAACCAGTGTTCTATTAACTTTGGGGAAAGCTACTTCCTGGTATAGTCTCCAAGCTGAACTACGTGGAAAAGGTATGTATGCCAAGATGAATAAATAAGATAATCTTCAGCATGAATCCCAGGTAAAAGGGAATAACAACTGCTGAAATCAGTAAAATTATTTCACACAAATCAGGTAATATGAAGACAAGATAAAATGAAAGTAATTTATAATAAAATGTGTTTTTCATATGCAAATGCGGAAGCAAACTACATTAGAAGGATTAAGTCAATACCTCTAATAGAATCATGTTGGTTGCTTAATTATTATCAGTAGCACTGCTGACAATATCAAGACTTTTGAACAGATACAATTCTTGGTCAAGTCTTGAACAAAATAAAATGGAATCTTCCCTTAATTATCTGGTGATTGTATTCTTGGAAAATTCATGGTACATTAAAAACTATCTTTGTTTTAAAATGTAAAAGGAGTTGTTGTTTAGTCTCAGATAGCTGTAATAGCTCTTATTTTTGTTTTCTTAACACATGAATGTTGCAAGAATACTAAAGAATCATGCAGGTTATAGAACAATTCTTTGTTGTGTCAAACTGGCCACTAATTGCCAACAGTGGCCAATCATTTCTAAAATCACTGGTCCAAGCCATTCGTATGAATTCTACTTCCCCTGTGCCCACCAATGACTAGTTGTCAATCCAGGCCTGTAGGCAACCAGTGCCTTGCATTGGTTGATTTCAGATTAGGGTACATGATGTAATGTCAGCCAATGAAGCAAGGTATCCTAGGAGGAAAT
The DNA here is from genome assembly GCA_004024805.1 of Geosciurus inauris. NCBI lineage: Eukaryota > Metazoa > Chordata > Mammalia > Rodentia > Sciuridae > Geosciurus > Geosciurus inauris. Next base: position 60,789 of record PVHX01011701.1, read on the forward strand.
CACAGGAAAGATGGTTTCTTTTTGCCACATATGCCTACATCCCAGCTACTTGGGAGTTTGGGGCAAGAGGATCTCAAGTTTAAGGCCAGCCTTGGCAACCTAGCAAGACCCTGTCTCAAAATAAATAATGAAAAGGGCTGGGTTATAACTCTACTCTTGGGTTCAATCCCTAGCACTCTTGGTTCAATCCCCAGTACCAAAGGAAGGAAAAAAAAGATAATTTTTTCTCTACCTGGTTATAAATGTACATGCTGCTGAAAATTCTGCACTTATCTCAGAACTAGAGAATGTAGCAAACAGAAGGGCACAACCAAAGCACAGGGGAGTTAAGCTAAAGACTTTTGGACTATGTGGACCCTACTGATGGACTTACTGTAACATGAACCAATACACTTTCTATGGTTTAAGCTGCTTCCAGTTTGGATTTGGATTTTTGTAACTGAAAGCATTTTGACACATATGTAAACAATTTCACAAGTAAAAGGCTAAGATCAGGTTTAAAAAAATACCACCACCACCAAAACACCACCAGAAAGTAAATAATGCTCCGGACTTCTGCACCAGGTAGTAAACCTGTGCAGGCACTGCTGGGGGGAACCTGCACGATCCTTAGGTAAGGAGCTGACTGCACAGGACCAGCCTGCGTAGTTTGTCATGCTGCAAGCACACTGAGGGACGAAGACCAGCACAGGCCGTGCATGCAACTTATTGGGGGGAACTTGTGAAAATAAAGAGCTAATTATTCTGAATTTAAAAATATAGTGACAGGCAAAGTAATGCTATCAGTACCTGTGTACAAAAGCTCTATATGATGCACTGTGGACAGGAAGGGATGTAAAAATAGAAGGCTCTGCTTTCACTGTTATAATTACAGCAACATATTTTTTAAAAAAATACATGTTTACAGAGGTACAGGCCAAACAATGCAAAATAAATGTGATCACACTAAGTGTGGCAGTGGTAGGAATTGAGGTAGAGGAGGGGGCAGCCCATGGTTGACTAGCCAATGTTTTCTGAATATGCAAGGGTTTGAGCTTGAATGTTAAAAGCTATAACACCGGGAGCATGTGGAAAATGGTACATCACAGGAGGAGAATAATATAGGAACAGGAGTGCAAAATTTAGTAATGCCCTGCGGGGATGGCAGCAGGCAAGACTCTAGATAAACAGGGTACAGTTGCCAGTTTCGTGACAGACAGTGGGGAGGGAGGAAAGAGCCAACTTCTAATTGGGGATAGAGCCTCAATCTGGAATCCTAGCTCCACCATGGCCTGGCTGTGTGACCTTGGGTTGGATGAATTACTTAACCTTCCCTGTGTCAGCTTTCTCATCTTATAAAATGGGGACATATTAGGCCTTAGCGGGTGTAAGGATGAAATGAGATGAGGCATGGTGAGTGACTTGTCTAATTGGGAGGTGCTTCACTATGGTAGTTGTCATCACTCTTAAATCCACAAGCAATTCACCCAAATTCATTCTGGAGCATTTATAAAGCATGCATGAGTCTAGCTATCTATCATATCAGGTCTGAAAAGAGCTTTGTTTTTCAAACAGGCAATTGCAATCCATTACAAAGTCCTGAAATTGGAAAAAAAAATCATGATACACTAAGAAAGTGGACTGTGATTAAGGATTTATAAATATTTTATTGGTAGTTTTACTTAATGCTGAATGCACAGAATACGAAGAAATCAGCACTGAAAAGGAAACATTAATCTTCAAAAAGTGTAATATATTTACATACATCGATCAGTTATGTACATGTTTAGATTTACAAACAAATGTAAAACTAATTCCAAAGCTTTCATTCTGAATATACTTTGAATTTGAGGTTTTTTTTTTTCTGTAGATATACCAAGTATGATTAATTAATTTATTTTTTTGTATTTAACCTAAAAGCAAGACTCTGCAAGCCGATCCTAAAACAAACAGTAAATCAGGAATTTTAAAACAGCTCTTTAAGGTAGGATAAAGCTATATGAAAGAAAAAAGTCTCAGTACCAGATATATAAGTCCAAAGGAGGAAATATCAAGAAGCAAAAAGAATCACGGAAGTACCAATTCTACTCTAACTATAATTTCTAATTCTAGCAACAATTCAACTAGCTGTAGCTTAGATTCTGTTGTTCTAGAAAATAAAGCCA
>PVHX01011702.1:0-62825 GCA_004024805.1 Geosciurus inauris
CCTGTGGATGTCTTTTCCTGTGAGATGAGTCTCTTGAAGACAGCATATTGTTGGGTCTTTTTTTTTAATCCAGTCTGTCAGTCTCTGGTCTCCCTGGTCTCCCTTTAGCTGGACACCCGTGGAGGTTCCTGAGGGCGGATCAGGGCCCTCTGTGGCTCTTGCCAGTTCCCAGGAACTCTGGAGTGGAACAGCTTTAATATTTTAACTTCTGATTTTTACTAGTGAATTTTCCATCTTTAATATAATTGCTTTAATCTTATATAAAATTAAAGAACATTTAATAATAAATTTGAGTTTTCCAGTTTGAATGCTAAATATTTCTACAACTTTCTCAGAGAATGTAGGACTATTCCTTATGTGTATTAAAAATATGTGCATTTCAACAAATTTTTAGAAAACAAGAATGAAGAGTCAATTCTTGTCAAAATCACCTGGCATCTCTATGTTTTAGGATAGATAAATGTAGAAGTCTCTTGAGTCATTACTTTCCAATGAGATTCCTAAGAGAAAGGTGGCTCTTATGGTCATAAAGAAAAGAAAAATAGATATTATGAGGAAAATCAATATGAGCTGAACCCTTTTTACAGTTCATAGACTGTATCTCTGAAAACATAGGCTCATGTTTCTACCTTGATCTTCTATTAAAGTTAGGTCAATCTTCTGTCACTGTTATATTACAATTTCTACATTGGAAATGGGCTGTGTAAATAAAATATAACCCCTGCTTTGATTAATAAATATCATTAAACCATTTTTTCGACCATTCTAAAATAGACCTTTCAACCAAGTGGTAATACATCAGGAAATGATACTTTACAAATATTCTCATTTCACGTATGGCTTGATACTGTTTTTATAATTTCTGCCTTTTAAGAAACAAAAGAATAGTATTGCCCACTTACAGAAGAGTCAAAGTCCAAAGACAGAACTGCCTTCTTGGCTTTAGGATCCCAGTGTCCTCAATATTTAATGAAAATGCCTAACAAACACCAAGTGCTTTTCAAAGTACAATATTTCTCCCTTTATCCATAAAAGATAAGTCTCAAGACCTCCACTGGATACCTAAAGCTGTGAATGATATAAAGATAAAGTTTAATTTTTAAATTAGCCATAGTAAGAAATTAAAAGTTATGTGAATGTGATCTCTCTCTCTCTTGAAATGATCAAAGCAAATATTAATAACTTTAGACCACAATTGACTGAGTATAACTGAAATCACAGAAAATGTAAAAGCAGATAAGGGGAAATTATTTTCCCGAGGACATAGCAGCAAACAAACCAAACTGGACACCCTGTTCCTTGGCACCAACATTCTAGTGTACATGTGGAGGGGGGTGCATGTGGTGTGGGTAGGTGTTGACGACAGATTAGGTAATACACACACAACACACCCTCTCACATACCAATGCACAAACTTAAGCATTTTCTCACCCGTATTGATCAGGCAGTGATAAGTATTTTTTAAAGAAGCTCAATAGAGGGAGTGATGGGTAAGAGAGTTGTTATTTTAGATAGGGAGGTCAAGGAACTATCTCCAAAAAGCAACATTTGGTGGAAAACTTGTGGTAGATTGAGTTATTGGATCTAATTTTTTACCATTTCCTGTATCTACTTTCTTTGTCCTATAACTTCTTACTCCTAAAGGAAGAGTACATGTCCCTGATTCTTGACTTTGGGTTCAGTAATATGAGTTGCCTTGCATAATGTGCTATTAGCAGATATGGAGAAAAAATGTGTGCAGCAGGGCACAGCCTTTTATTACTTTACCATCCATAGGAGAAATGTTCCTTTTGAGTAACTGTGGTGTTTTCACCAGGGTTATGGAATTCGAATACATGGAACATACATGATCTCAACTCAGTGACAAGCCCAGTCTTACTGGGCCCATAGCTTGAAGCAGAGATCTCCTGCCGCCCTGCCAAGCCCAGCATAGTTCATCTGACCCTCAGCTAATACATGCTCTTGGTGAGATAAAGTGCTGCCGTGCAAGCCTCTGAGTTTGGAGTAGAGGAAGTAGTTTTGTTAAGCAGAAATGATTTTTATACAGATGTGAAGGGAATTAGAGAAGAACCTGCAGATATTTAATGGATAGTGTTCCAGGCAGAATGAGTAGCAAGAGCAAATGTTCTGAGAATCAGGTATTTGGTGTGTTCTTCTAACAAAAGGGCCGTGGTTGTAGTAAAGTGATCCTAGAGTTATTATTGTTGCTGTTATTATCATTATCAATGACCTTTGGCCAAAGACATCCAAGAACAGACATGCAAATAGGACTTGTTATTCATTATATCCACAGAAAGCACAAAGCATGGGGCACCTGGAGCATCTCACTAAGAGGGCTACCATAGAATGAACCTATGGTAGGATTTGGACTTTGGATGGGTAACAGAAGGAATGTCTGAAGTGAGGATTCTCTCTAGTTACTTGAATATTTAAACTACATGCCAATATCTACATACCAATAAAAGAACTGAGATGATCACAAAAGGTGTCACGTTTCCTTATGTTCTGGAAGCCTTCCCTGAACCCAGGTATATTTGTCCTACTGTGTCCCTGTCTGAACCTTCAGTGAATAAGTCCCCTCCCCTCCTGGGATTCAGAATCTGTGTGTCCATTGTAATAAATAACTTACTACTCTGTACGTAACTGCAGATCAAGGATCAGTGTTGTTTCAAAGTAGATCAATTTATAAAGAGCATGCTAAATAAAAAATGTCCATCACTACCATCTTTCAATTTTTATTAACAGGGTTTCAAACTTGGACTGATTTCTTTCACAACATAAAGCAAGCATTAGCCAGACATTAACAGTAAAAATGCATCAGGATTTTTGTGGAGAAAATATAGACACAGACCAATGTGCAGATTGATTTTTAAACTAATCTAAGTGATCATAATAAAGCCTGTAGGTACCTTTACATGACTGTTTGGTCTGAGGCACTTGTGGACATGTGGCTGCCTCTTACTGAGAAGTGGGATGGCTATCCAATGTCACTTCATTTATTTCCTTTGACTTTTAGAAATTTAGACACCATATTCTACCAGTCACACATGTTCTTATGCAAAATCTATCAATTCACATTTTATTTTCCCCCAGTTTTGTTAGCTATAACAAAAGTTTTGTTAGCTATAACAAAACTAATAAAAACTAGGACTTGTTAAATGATTTAAAATAATATGAAAATAAGTGCATTTGATAAAATATATCAGGTAGTTAAAGCCTTGGACATTCAGATTCCAAACACACTGTTGCTTTACATTAAATCCTTCAGCTTCACTTTCAGCTTTATTCAGTGAGAAATAAATTTAAATAAAACATCCTATCTTCCACTTAAAGTCAATATAAATATTTATCTATATAACATGTATTTGTACTAGTAACTCAAAGACTTTATCTGAGGGGTTGTAACCATAATATAATTAAGCATACTTGCTTACTAGCAATATGAAAAGATATTCTTCATACAGAAAAAAGTATTGTATCAACTGAAATTTGAACCTACACAAAGAAATCATGAAAGCTGAAAATGGAATAAATGAATAACATTAAAAAAAAACGACTTTTGATTTTTCATCACTTTGTTTTGGATAACTGTGTGTCTTTGTAAAGTGAGAACTGAATTTCTGTGTATTCTCCATTTTCCAGGCTGACTATATGGTAGAGGTGGTATCAGCAGAGCTCAGGGACAAGTATAAAGAAACATATAGCCCCCTGTGTTATTAGTCTATGAAGATGTGTTCAAATCCAACACATCTGGAAGTTGTGTTAAAGATTCACAACACCTAAAGATCAAGAAAGGGGTCTTGTGCCCTGGGCCTTGGGTATTTGGCCCACCCATATCCTTTTGTTGTTCCCTATCCCTCCGTGCCAGCCTCCCAAATTACAAACTGAATTTTGCACATAAAACATTAGATTCTTGGCTTTTATTGAACAACCAAAATGTCTCTATACCAGGGCTGTGTTTCTCCCAGTGACTGTCATCCTGTGCTGAGTGACAGCTGGTCTTGCCAGGCTGGACAGCTTTGCCGATTCACATTCCTGCCTGCCTTTGGGCTTTTGGCTTGCCCGTGATATCTCATTCGCTTATCATTCTTCCTCCAACAGTTAATTTATTTGAGAGAGAAACATAGTTCCTTCACATTTTCCATTATCCTCTCTTTCCTTGGGGTTTTATAAGTTCCACGTTCTGTGTAAAATAAGTCTTTGGCAATTTGAGTACATTTTCTAAGATCATGATTAACATGACTATAGATAATACCATCCTCCTCCTAATATTCTCTTTGAGTTAGAGACAGATGCTCAGCCACATAATTCTTTCCTAATTTTCCTGGGCTTCTTGTTCTCCTTTCTTTAAATGCAGGTAATTATGATTTCACTCATTCTCTAATGAGCTATGGTGTTCAGTGAAAAGTGTGTAGGAAAATTTTTACTATTCATTTAAAAGAATAATTTGTTTAAAGCCCGTGTCTGGGAATCAGTTAATCTTGTGCTACAATGATGCTTTCAAGTGCTGAAAAAAATTCAAGCAAGAGAGTGTAGGGGAGTCATTATTCACACTGCAAAGTTGAGAACCTGTGCCATAATGTTTATATGCTGGCTGCTATGACTACCACTGCAAAGAGTCCCACAAATCAAAATAGGGTCAGGAAGTGGCGAAGGCAACTTCATGTCTAAAGAAAAATTCAAGTGATAAAAAGACTCCAGGCAAATGGTCCACATGGCAAACAATGGCGTCAGAATATGTGATGAAGAATTGCCAGGACTGCTTTCTTATTTTTCTAAGAAAATAAATTATATATATAATATAATTTCTAAGTAAATTGACTGAAGTTAGTATGATTGTGTTATAAAATTCTTATTTTATAATGAGGATTCCCCTGATATTTCCTATCTTCAATTTTTTAATACCTTGAGAATTACTTTTCAATATTTATTTTCTGGGTAACAAAGGCCACTGTTTCCAAATAACTTATGTACATTGGTTTATCTAGTTTATCCACAACTCTCCCACTGTGTTCAATTAGTATTTAGATCCTGTTCTTATCTTCACTTCCACTGTACCTACATATATTTGTATTGCTTCATTGGAGGTAATGCCATTATACCATAATTCTATTTATAACAATGCTAACGTGGTTACATTTATAGTGTGTTTTTATGTTAGAAATTTTCTAAGCATTCTACAAATATTAATTCATTTAATCCTCAAAATATTTTTCCTTACTCTAGGTGGTAGCTATTTTTATGTGCATTTTATAGAAAGGAAACTGAGAAGGTAAAGCAATTGGTGAAGTTCTGTTAGTAATTTCATTAGTAGATTTAGCTTTAGTCTCAAGGCATTTGACTCCAGATCCTGTGTTTCAACCACTATTATGTTGTCGATTGTCAAAGTTTATGTTATGACCAGGGAACAGTTTATCTCAGCTAAACCATTTTTCAGTATATTAGACCATTTTTTCTTGAAGTTGATACTTATTTCCATAAATACGAAGACATTTTTAAAGTTTCTTGCCATTTTCTATTTGTTTTTGTCTGGCTTTCATATTAGATGCTTTCTTCAGTTATCAGGTGATCCTTGTTTCCTATATAAGAAAGGGGGCACTCAAGCACTGCTTGGAATTTTTGTATGTACTGAAGGAGATGATTGTCATTTGTGTTCTATCTTGTAAACGATTTTTTGACTAAATGTGTTCTTTGGAGAGCTCTGATGTCCATGTTGGATTGCTTTCACTATTAGGGTAGGAGGAGGGTGGCAATCCTTAACAAAGAGATGTACACCACTCTTGGCAAGCTGCATATCTCCAGGGAGAGGACTCCATCTCCTGCAGAGCATGTATGGACTGATGTATTGTACTAATGTGACTGATGTGAATATGGGATTTGGGAGTCACCTAACTTCCTAAACACATTTTAAAGCAATTTTCAGTATAACTCACGCTTACCTGGTACAATCAGTCACCAAGCCATTTGTGCTCTGCTGTGTAAGTTGGAAAATAACTTTCCCATTTCCAGCTTAAGATTAATTTTTTTGAAACTGCTGGGTAAACACCAATCAATTAATTTCCAACTTCCTCTTGTTCATATTCCATATAGGTATTGAGAATCTACACAGTTGTATATATCTGTATGTTGTCATTTTAGTAAAGCTGTAGGAAAGACAAGAGGTAAATGGCATATACACTATGTAGATTTAATTAGGGACTCGTTTTTTTCCTTCCCAGAAAAATTTGTGGGTGCATATCACCAAAATTCAATTTCAAGCATAGAGTTGTGAATAATGTGGAAAATAATTACTTCTTCATTATTATCCACTACTGATTTTCATTATAACATGACTTAGTTTTGCCATTTCTTGGCAAGAAACTGTCCATATTTGTAAAAAAAAATTGTATTCTTTAACTTGGTAAGTTACCACTTCAAAAATAGACTGTATGCAGTATCTATTCAATAGCCAAATAATGAAATATTTCAGAGGCTCTGTCAGCAATGAGAATCATTAATTTAAAAAAAATATAGTATATTTTTACCTGGGTACCTTTTTTTCTGAATTGAATTACAAAGTTCTTGTTTAAAAAAAATGTGGAAGAGTCACTAATATACTACATGACAAAGAAAAAGCTTTGTCTGAAGAGTATGTGCTTTCTGGGCATGGTAATGCACACCTGTAATCCCAGTGACTTGGGAGGCTGAGATAAGAGGGTTACAATTTTGAGGTCAGCCTGGGCAACTTGGTAAGACCCTGCCTCAAAATAAAAGATAAAAATGGGCTGGAGATGTAGGTAAGTGGTAAAGTATTTCTGGATTCAATCTTCAATACCAAAAACAAAAAAGAACAACAACAACAAAAAAACCAGTATGTCATTATTGTGCTTAATGTTTAGTGAAAAAAACAAAAAATGACAGGGGAATTCTATTAGTCTCCAAAAGATTTCTCCAAAATAAACTCTTGATTTAAAACAGATTTATGAACAAAGGAAGCTGTGGTCTTTTATCTTTAATTATTCTCCCACCTTTTAATTTTGTTCACTTTGAACACTCTTTGACATCTTCTTTTTTGTTGCTCTGGAAAAAGTAGTCTATATGCCTGTGTACTTTACCTATGACTGCAAAACACATTTATTTAAGAGCACAGATTTTGGGGTAATGGACATGGGATTTAGGGCCTTTCTATCACACATTACATAACTTCTTCATGTATTTGACATCTTCGTTGAATTTTAGAAATGAATGGTCTATTTATGTGATTTACATATGAATCACAGGGTTCTTTCCTCCTAAATTTACTGTGATGATTTAATGATTTAATGCGTTAGATCATGTGCTTATCACAGTACTCAGTACATAGTCAACATATAATAATTATTAATATCTATATTACCATTTTTATTTAATTCAGCTGGTTAATCAGTTATCAGTAAAAAAATAAAAGATGTCTTAGCTTTGGTTTTTTTGTTTTGTTTTGTTTTGTTTTGCTTTGTTTGTGCTGGGGATTGAACTCAAGGGCACTCGACCACTGAGCCACATCCTCACAATATTTTGTATATTATTTAGAGACAGAGTCTCACTGAGTTGTTCAGCACCTTGCCATTGCTGAGGCTGGCTTTGAACTCGTGATCCTCCTGCCTCAGCCTCCTGAGCCTCTGGGATTACAGGCATGCACCACCATACCCGGCCTAGCTTTGTTTTGAAACAACCTTATTTTGTAATGACAAAAATAACATTCTGACTCTATAAAAGGAAAATGTGGATAGGCTTATATCTCCCTGATCCTGTTAATGTTCCCAGTAGCAATTTACTCAGGATCAAGTATCTAGCAAACTATTTCTGACCCCTGAGAAGAATGATGAACTTTTCCGTGGCCAAATTTATTTAAATATTTGGTTTGGTTTATTATAATAAGCTTGAGTCACTCAGAGTAAACAGAGTGCAGAGTTGATAGAAAAAAGTGCAATAAATCTCACATATCATTTTGACTTTTAAAAATTATAAACTTATTTCTATGTTAAGGCACAATGACCAAAACCAAGATCAGAAGGGGAAATTGCTTGAACCTTTTCCAAACAAATTATAAAGCATTGGCAATGATATTCATGGCATGGCTACTCTTGATTTTTTTTCAAAAGATTTTTATACATAAGTAAAATTCTTTCATAGCCCTATTTTAGAATGAGAACCTAAAATGTTTGGAAATTCTTGTAGTCCAAACTCCCAAAAGAAACTGAGATCTGCCTTATATTTTGCACCATGCATTCTAAACGGAATGCTCAGTCTGAGAGTGATCCTAGAAAGCAAACTACCATCTCCATAGAGATGCTGTGCTTTTTAAAAATGGCATAAGACATCTTTCTTCTATATTATATCTACCATCAATCTCTTCCTCCATTCTTCTTTCCTCCCTCCATCAATGGGTCCATCCATCACTTATCTATCTATGGTATCTATTTAGCATGGAATTAGTGCTTCCACTATGCTAAGTTTTTTCACAGAGGGATAAATAATAATAATAATAATAATAATAATATCAATAATAGCTTATTTCATTAAATTTTCAGTGTTGTCAGAACTTGCAGTGAATGATTTAGATGAATTTTTCATTTCATTTTCATTACTGCCTTTTATGCATACAAAAGTATATATGTATCTATGTATTATATATGTGTATTTTTTTCCATTTTGCAACTGTAAGGCTTATCACAACTATCAAGAAAATGTCTTTCTGAAACAACACATTTCTACACTAACACCAACAATTAAAGATAACAATGACAGGTGAAAGAGAACTTAATGGAATATAATGGTCATTTAAAGTAGGAAGAGGTAAGGTTTATCTTTTTAAATATAAATTACTGATCTTAAGAGAATTGGAATAATAGCAAAGCAATGATGACAAAAGCTTAATCTTTCATCAACAATTTAGAAGTCACTTCAAGTTTATAAAGTTGTCCAGATCATCATTCTAAATGGTACAGACCTTAGAAAAACTTGCAGTTTTTCAAGTTCAAGGGTGTTTAGAATTTACTATCATCAAGACTAATCTAGGGGGGCTGAGGTTGTGGCTCAGTGGCAGAGCGCTTGCCTCACATGTGTGAGGCACTGGGTTCGATCCTCAGCACCACATAAAAATAAATAAACAAAATAAAAACACTGTGTCCATGTATAACTAAAATATATTAAAAAAAGACTAATCTAGAGCCAGCACAATTGCACATTTTAATTTATTAAGCTTATATTTTAGAGGAAACAGGTTGATTCAATTTATGAAACAGAATAAACCATGATTGATAATATCTAAAACACAATTTGGGAAAGACTCTCTATAACTATGATAGATCTTACAAAGTATGTAAACATAATCCTACTTATCCAGATTCAATAAGTTATTACCAACATTAGGGTAAAAGAAGAAATCAGGACAGTAGAAAAATAAAAAGAATAAGCTTATCTTTGAAGACCTTAGATTTCAATTTTATGAAAATAATGATGTATTTCATACCTGCCAGTCTATTTCTTATGCAAAACTCTTACTATAAAAGACTAAGGAGGCAAAGCTCACCATGGATATGCTCTACTGGTTCTCTGTTTACAGAGGTATTATATACAGGTAGTAAGACAGAGGACTTGGACTAAACTGGAGAGAGAGGTCAGACTAAGAAAATAGAAGAGAGAGTCACAAGCACTTAGAGTGGAAACCTAGGCAATGCACAAAGAGAGAGGATGTTTGATATTTACTTACATGTGGTTGATTAACTTTCCTTTTTCCACTTAAAAATAAAGACACTTGATGCATAGGTTACTTGAATAATCTTCCCAAGGTTTCAAACAAGTGGAATGAACAAACTATCTGTAGCACTTTTTCCATTCTGTCTTAATATCTCTCATTAGGTCCTGCCAAATGGGCCTAGAATTGCTTATTCATTTCAATGATCATTCTAAAAAATTACACGCAGGCCAAACTCTGTACTGAGCATGCTATTGTATGCTAGAGACAGAAATGTAGATATGATTAAGACACTATCTAGTCCTAGGATTCTTGGGTTTAAATACAAAAAAAGCATGGATCAGTGCAAGTAACACAGATAGGTCATGTAAGATGGAGCAAAGTGTCAGACAAAAAAATGGAAGAGGGGAGGGGCCTGGAAAGTAATGAGCAGAGCCAGAGTGAAACAGGACAGTGCTGATGGTGCAGCTAGAGAGCTCATCAAAACCTACTCCACCAGGGAGACACTGGAGTTGAGGCTCAAAGGCACTGAGGCAGGAAGGAAAGACAAAAGAAGACGTTCAAGGAAGGAGCCATTCAGATAAAAAGGTAAGTCAGTTAAAAAATCCTGAGGTGGGAGTACATTTTACATGTGGATTAAAACCATCAAGTCCAGAGTGTCCAGGGACAAATGAGGGAGAATGGAAAAGGAGGAGGGCCTGTGGGCCATGACCAGGGTATTTATTCATTTTCTACTACTGATAAAAGAAATGATTAAAGGCTTTTCTGTAGAGGAATCGCCATGATCAAGATTATGATTTCCAAATATCACTTTGGTTTCTGTGTCAAAAGCAGGCGACGAGGAGGTAACAGTGATACGTACGGCATGTTGAGTCAGAGTGAGCAATACGCCCAGGTCACTTGCCAGGCCAGTGTGAGTAAACTGAGTGGATCTAAGTTTACTAAGCCATATGCAGACCTTGGATTGCATCTGGCTCCTTCAGCAGCCTCATTACTATTGCCAACAACCCTCCCCCGTCCTTGAAGAGAAAGAAGGATGAGTCTTGGCGCAAGACTGGAGCATAGCCAGCCTACTGATCTGAAGAGCTGCTCTGCCATTAATCTTCAGGACTGGGCATGTGCAGAGAATGGATGGTCTCTGAGCCTGAGGAAAGCTGTTCTGAAGACAGCTGGAGCAGAACAACAGCAAACAAGAAAAGCAGGAGACTTATTTTTGACATACGCTGGCATTCAGTGGAACTGACTGAGACCCAGCTGTGAAATCTGGGAAGCGGTGCCATCCCCAGGACAAGTCTTAGGCACAGGAAACACAAGGGGCTATTTCTAAGCAAAAGACTGGACAAATTCTCATCTGTGGAAGCGTGATTGTGACTGAGACTAAATTGTCCCAGATACCAGGACCCACCTGCCTCTAGGGCCACCTCCCTTTAGATCCACTGCCAAGGAACATACACATGATAGGAGCAAGAACGTAAAGTTTTATTTGGATATTTTGTAATATTTTATGAACTACATAATGTTTCCTGTGTCACAAGAGTCATTAACATCCCAGCTGGACTCAGGGAGGAGTCTGTACAAAGATCATTGAGAACTAATATTATAATATTTTTTCTCCAGTTTTCTTCTAATTCAGTTACTCCAACCCATTAAAGTGGTTGCTTTTCTAGAATTAATATCAAACCTCATTACATCAGGCCTCAGCCACATTAAGTTCTTAGTATTCCTCAGTTAGCAATATTTCTTCTTTTTGTTATATGCAAAAAATATCATTCACAAAATTCACAAAATATTAGAGCTCAAAGACAAGAGAAGGGAGGAGAAAAGAAATCAAAATTAAATATGCATCTATTTGGTAGCAGATACATACAATTCTTTATTGGCTTGAGCTATCATACTCATTTTACATAGGGAGGAAAAAAATCAGAATAAATAACTTCTCCCAAGTCATGTAAGATAACCTTTTATACGTGTGGAATTTAAACAATGATTTGAGAGTTCTTAAATCTCATTCATTGATTCTTTCTCATTCAAGATAAACCAATAAAAACAGTATTAATAAGCCACTATTTATTGCTACTCTGGTTTGTAGCAGCCATGGTATTAAGCATTGATGACACCATGACAGACTGTTCACAACTTCGATGGCACAAAATATAAAGGATACAAAAGGGGAGTAGTCAACTCGAATACACCGTTCTAAGAGTTGCTTCAAGAAAAGATTCAAGTTTTATGGAGAAGGGTCTTTTAAGAGAAACTTCTGAGAGGAAAACATTTCTTCAAAGACTCAAAAGGTGAGCAAAAGGTATTAGGAAAAATAAAGAATAAGACTGTTTCAGGCAGAGAAAAGCATATGTGATGCTCTGTACATAAGAGAAACATCTTAGTTCATGCCATGATGTAGCACCCACATCCTTCTTTGAAAATGAAGGATCTATTCCCCTGGCTGTTGGAAGCACTGCCAGCATTCTCTGGACATGTTTTTTTTTACTCAAAATAACTAAATGTCCTGCTCAAGGTCATGTCCATTTCCTAGGACAGACCTTATGCATCTAATGGGTGGTTAACTTGGGAGTACAGAGAGAACCACCTCTCTCAAACTTAAGTCAATGCCAAGGGACCCTCTCAGTTTTAAAGCTCTCCATGCAGTGGGCTGGAACCTTTGCTGACATTGCATTACACTCCAGGGTTTCTCTCTTTCTAATCCTGCTTCTTTTCCTCGCTTTGCAGAAATACTAATCACAAGAGTTCTCCCAAGCAAACCTCCTGAACATGAACATCCACCTGAGATTCGGCCTTGATCGAAAGTCTGAAAATGATTGGCAACCAGTGGCATATGACTGTTGTGGTGGAAGAATGTAAAGCAGGGATATAGATAAAAGTAGAAAAGGCATAAGAACTGCATATAGAGAAGTAAGCAGCATTATGACCTTGAATGTTCATGTTGACCATGGAACCTCTTGAAGGTCAGTAACTGCCAACAGCTTTCCCTTCTGGAAGGGAAGCTCTCTATAACCTGACAAAACACCATCCATCATACTCACATGCATCTTTGGCATGCATATGCTTCGGATAGTTACTGCCTTACACTTACCAATGTTATTTTGCCCAACTCAAGGATAACAGTCTGAGTCTGTCTGGTAAACCTCTAGCCCTCAGAGGTTAGCACTTGCATGCAGAAAGCATTTGATATGAATTTGTTGAGTCCCTAAATAAATATTAGTCATCAGCAAGCCAGGAGCACCATATAATTTTGGAAAAAATCTACCTTTTGTGAAGGATGTGTGATCTATTCATGGAGGCATAAAACATGTAACCACAAAAATCATTGAAAAAACTGCAGTTGCCCTGAAGCAAAAATTCTACTTTGCCAGTGAGGGTATAGATTTATTTTGTATTTGTAGTTTGAGAGGCACTGATTAGTTATGTTATTAAGAATGTACAGGTGCTAGGCCAGGGGTGTAGCTCAGCAGTAGAGCACTTGCCTAGCATATGTGGGGCACTGAATTCCATCCTCAGTATCACACACACACACACACACACACACACAGATTATAAATGTTGAAAACAGTCTGTTGCAGTTCTTGGGGGGATGAAGCAAGTCAGTATCTTGTAGGCTTGTAATATTTTATAAAAAGATTTTAAATGTACAGTGCATGTACATTTTCACTCAATGGAAACCATAAAACAAGCAAAAAGATGAGAGGATTAAATGCTATTTCATTCAAAGATGAGTATATTATAGTATTTTTCTACAGCTTAAATATTGCATATGATTTTTACTTTGTGTTATAAGAAAGACTTAGGTTCTGTAAAACAAAGTTTTATGAAAGAATCAGAGAGGTGAACTGAAGAGGAAAATATAGCTAGGATTCAAGACATCTAATTTCTGTCATCTTCACTATTTCCCTCAGTAACTAAAAAAATCATACTAGCAATGAAAACCATTCAATCCAGTGAATATGTTATGTACTAAACATTTACAGGTATTACTTAGTTTAATACAATAATCCTAAGACATGCAATATGTTATTCTGTCTGTAGTTAGATAAACAATATGTTGACTCTGGACATTAAATACACATTTATTATTTCATGAATCTTTATCAAGGTTTAAACTTTTTCAACATCACAAGAGACAGAGTAGATGGCATCCTTCTATAATGCAGAGATAACAAGTTGCCCTGGAGGCAATGAAAGTGTAAGGACCTTTGTGTTGCTCAACCTTCCTGCTTTTCCTACTCAAGAAATGCTATCCAGATAGAAGTGACTGAATGTGACTTTCTTGTGAAGATAATTTTGAAGCCACTCTAAGTTATTCTAAAGCTTGTTACTTTGTGAGACATAGCAAATTATTTCTGCCACACATTAAAGATGAATGTAGTCTCAGTTTTGTTATAACCCCATGATTAAGGCTGTTCCCCTGTGAATATAGAGATATAAAATATAATAACACAAGGCCATTATTAAGTAGGTACATATGTGGTTGTGATTATTTGATATGCACATTACATATCTCAGCTCTTTGATAAGATAGGGTATATGATAACCTTGTGGCTTAATTATGGGGACAGTAGCAGGACAGGGGAAATGAGTAACAAATTTCTGTAAGGGAAAGTTTCCTAGTGATGGCATGCAAGCATGCCAAGTAGTTCTTCTCTTGTCTTTCCTTTCTTTCTCTTCTCCTCCTCCATCCTCTTTCCTTGCTTCCATTGTGGGAATTATTTTAATAAGACACAATAGTCTTAAGGCCATTAGTTGTGGTAGGGTGAGTTGTAGGTATCTAAGCAGAGGAAAGAGATTGTCTGTGGTTTAGTGCCTGAGAGGGGTCAGGAGATCATTTTATAACAGTGGTCCCTTTACCAAATTTTTTTTTCCTCTAAGACCCCTCTCCCCATCCTCCTTACCAAGATTAGAGAGACAGTGTTACATTTTTTTCTCCTAGTAAATTGCCCTTGAACACATCCACTACAGGAAGGAGATGCCTGTTGAAGATCTGGGAAGTAAATATCTCCCAAATTAACAAGTGAATCCTAACAGCCATGGGGCGCCCTGGGACCTCCTACCAGAGCACACCTGGAATGTAACCCTTTAAACACCCCCTGTCTCTGCTGATCCAGAGAGTCACAGCCTTTGGGACAGGAGTCTCCTGTTTTTCTCCTTGGCTAGCAACGCAATAAACCTTCTTTTTCCTTTTTCTCAAAACCATGCCCTCATTTTTAAATTGGCATGGATTGGCATTGGGGACAGGGACCAAGCTTTCGGTTACAACTCAATACAGTCAGGAGTAATGATTAGAGATTGATATACACACTAAGGATAATGGGAAACTGGTTTCTTGCTGTCAGAGAACAGAATTGCAAATAGCATAAAGGTCCAAGTAGAACAAATTCTGTGGTGTTGAATTGGAATTGAAAGTATCAGTGTGAATTAATAGCTTAGTCAGATGATGAAAGAAAAAGAGAGAGAGAAGGTTGGGGAGAGAGGGAAGGAAGTGAGGAAAAGGAATGAAACATTTGAAAGCACCTTCATAGAAAATACAAATATCCAATTAGTGATTTTTATAATGGAAAAAGCGTGGCACCTACCACCTCAGTCATATGATCAAAGTGCACATGGTCCATGATGAGACAGAGTCTGTGTGGTGCCCGACAGTTCACAATGCAAGAAACACAGAGAGCCTGGGCCTCACTACTCACAGACAGGAAAGCCTCATTCTAATGAAGAGGAAGTATCACATAGCATCAGATGCAGAGGGAACAACAGACAATACCTGGCTGTGACCTCTGAAAATGACAAATTCATAAATGTCAATGTGAGACTAAAGGAGCCAGCAAAGTCTTAACAAGAGGCAGTGCTTGTGATTATGCAATGAACACTTGTATCTCTAATGACAGTATCATTATCAGGACTTGGTCGAATTTGAATGGGATCTGACAATTAGGTGGTATTAACATATTCTTTCTAATTTCCTGAGGTTGATGTCTGAATTGAGGTTGTGCAGGAGAATGTCTTGTTTGTAGGTAACCCATACTAAAGAATGATACAGTCCTAGGACATCACATTGAAAATTTGCTCCTAAAATATCCAAGGAAAAAATAAAGTTTATATTCTACTTGTAAATTTACTGTATACTCGAGGTAGTTTTTAAAGAGAAATAAAAATAAATAATAAACAAACAAACAAACAAATAAATTGATGTCAGTGATAATGTCTCCACCAATAAAAACTAAAAACAGGATCTATCAAATGACAGCCCACCAGATGCAGTGGCACATGCCTGTAATCCTATTAGCTCTGAAGCCTGAGGTAGGATTAGGAGTTCAAAGCCAGCCTCACCAATGGGGAGGTGCTAAGCAACTCAGTGAGACTCTGTCTCTAAATAAAATACAAAATGGGGCTGGGGATGTGAAACAGTGGTTGAGTGGCCCTGAGTTCAATCCCCAGTACACTCCCCCAAAAAAACCGCCCAGAAATAGGGTCGCTTTAACCATTAGGCACAAAAGAGAGATTGCTTTGTGACTAAGTACTTTGCAAAGGCCCAGGGAAATATCAGAAAACTGAAAAACAAACTTGTGGAATTATTGACTTGAAATTTAAGATATACAATAAAAATTAAGAAATGTTTAAATAAACATTATGTGAACTTCATTAAGTGCCATAGTTAATATTTATAAATTTTTCACTACATTTGAAAGCAATTTGCAGGTTCAATTTCCCACCATGTAAGATTTCTCAGGCTTGTGGAGTAATTGCTAAAAAAATCAGTCAACCATACATGAAATGAGTTTCTCAGCACTAAATCATTTCAAAAGTAAAATAACAAAAATACTTTCAAATATTCAAAGCCAAAAATATATTTAATGCAGGATGGAATTGTATTTTAATAGCTTTCATATGGTATTAAGTAAGTTCTCCAAAAGAATGTGAAAATGGTTTCCTATACCCAACTGGAAGATGGTTTTATATATATCAATTAGACAATGTAGCTCTTAGTTAAGAAGAAAAATTCTAACATTTCCCCTTGTGGAACTTAACAAAACATAACATTTGTACTTTTTAAGGTGTGTTATCTGTCTCTCTTAAAGGATAGATCTTCTAAAACTACCCAGATAACTTCCAAATAAAAAAGAATTACTTCTTTAGCTTTCTGTTTCCTTATGAGCTATCACAATGGTCAGTAACGTTGGCAGGAGATGACCAGGAGCATGCCTGGAGTTGAACAAATGGGACTGTAGTTTATTACATTGAGAAGGAACACACACCATCTGGAACTAGATTGTGGTCTGAGTAAGATGGGTTAGAAAATCTTAAAGGATTTTGGTTTTAATCGGGCATTTTGGAGAAGTGTCTAAGGAAGAAGGGGTTGCTCCAGATTTGGTCCATCATAAAGTGGAGCAACTCCATGACTGAATATTTCAATAAATCTTATCCACCTGTGGAGGAAACTAGCACAATAATAAAGTGTAACTGATAAAAAAAAGTAGCAGCCCTTCATTTCAGCCCAGTTTTTATATGAGCTGTACAGTTATCTTTTTTATATCACTGTGATGGTCTCAAAATGACCCTGCTTAATGTTGATGTTCTATGCAGTTTTTGATTTTTTCAAATATTCTAATTTATTATAATCATACAAAACAGTGACATTCATTGTGATAGAGTCATCTATGCACATAACAGTTTGGTGAATTTTCTATGAGGTTTTTGATGATTGACAGGAGAGAAATGGTCTAGCTGTATCAGGACCACTTATAAGTTTAAGTCTTACCTACGAGCATGAGACAGGTTCCAGATGTTAGCGGCTACTTTCTTTTTCACAGTTTGGGACAGGACTTCTCTCTTTCAGCAACAAATACTTTATAAGCTTCTAACCTCTGACCTTCCCATTGTTGTTGTTTTTTAAATTATTATTCTGCTTTAGTTGACATTTTTGGAAGAATTGGAATGCAGAGAGCAAGGATATAGGCTCTGTAGGGCTTTGGCTGCCTTTCTCTCAATTCTGTAAATTTGTCTAAGCTTCAAGCTCTTCTCCTATAAAACTCTGTTTTGTACTTAAGGATTGGCCTGCAAAGATTCCTTTCTTTCCTAAGTTCACTTTTTCCTGATGAGTTCCTACTCTTCTAGCTTGTAAGGATTTTAATATTTTTCTTTTGGCACAGGAGATTGAACTCAGGGGCACTCAACCACTGAAGCCATATCCCCAGTCCTTTTTTTAAATTTAAATTTATATTTTATTTAGAGACAGAGTCTCACTGATTTGCTTAGTGCCTCCCTAAGTTGCTGAGGCTGGCTTTGACTCACGATCCTCCTGCCTCAGCCTCCCGAGCCACTGGGATTACAGGTGTGTGCCACTGTGCTCAGCAGGATTTTAATGTTTATTCCTTGGAGAATGAGTTTTCTGATACCTACTGCTTCTCCTCTGTAGATTGAGTTCAAAAAATTCTGTATTTTCTCAAAGGACTTATAGCATTGATAACTGAATATCTCATTGAGCTATTTGTTTAATAACTGTGCTCACCTCTAATTAGCTCCTTGAGTTTTTCAAGGACATTCACCATGTCTCCGCCACTCAGTGGTGAATTCTCAGTGCCTAGTACAATACCTGGAACACAGTGGGCACAAATGTGGACATCTGTTGCAAGAACAAAATGACAAGATGGATCAGTGGATGAATAAACCACACCTTATGTGCACATGAGAATGTGGAGAAAATTACTTTGGGGCTTAATAGAAGCTACAGGCCTTACATGATAAACAATTTTTTTTATGATAATGCATGTAGATTTATATTTTTAATGCTTTAGATTGATTGAATTTTGGCATAACATCTGGAGCTTTTTGAACCCTTGAGATGAGAGCTATGTCTATACACATTTGTCCTGTAAATGAGGACATTCTTCAGTCCTCTCCCCAGGGAAGGATGCATAACAAAGGTTCACTCTTTCTCTGTGGCAGTCTGTTGTATCTACAGAGACTCCCTTATTAAAATTCTGTCTCTTTGCTAATCAGAAACAGGTGACTCAGAACACTTGGGGATCTGAGAGCTTCCAAGGTGAATTTCAAATTCCCTGTCTCTCTGTTAGAACGCAGCACAACTGGGAGATTTAGTACAGCCCCTTCTAAGTACACCCCCCTCTCCTTCTGTGAACTAATAGATAAAAATAAGGAATAATGAAAACGTTTGTTTATATAAGCATACACTTGCGTGTGTGTGTGTTCCTTGCTATTAGATACAAAGGAATCTTAGAAAAATATGCAGGTCACAGATCACACTTGAGCAATGTCACTTGGATATAACTAACTTAATTTCCTAATAAATATTGACATCTATAAGTTTGTGGCAGAATCCACAATATTATTCCTTTCAAAGATGAGTTGGAAGCCTCTAAACTTTGGGGATTTGCATTTATTGAATAAAATGAACAAACACAATGTGAAAGGTCTCTGGATACCTCTGATGATGAAGGAGTCTAAGACAATCCTGTTAAAAGGTGAAAATCAAATACTCGTGGGTGGTATTGGCATATCTCATTGCTTGAAAGGGCAAAATCTGCTTCTTTTCTCAAACTTGGCTGAGGTAGTTACCTTGACCTCATCAGAGTTAACTAAATGCCAAGCATCTGAATCTGTCCATTGTTTGAGCCTTTCTTGTCTTCTAGATTTTAACTGAAAAAATAATCTGAGTCCAAAGCTCTATTTTCCAACTTTGCATGGTCTACTTTTCCTGTATTTCTTAGATTGACCTCACAGAGCGACCACCCTTGATGAGGCTATATATCTCAACTAAGGTACCCTTCACCATTACTATCTATTTTTCTATCTCAACTATTTCTACTTACTTTATGGTGTAATTTTTTACTGTATATTATTAATTTTTTAAAATCTTTACTCATAATCCATAAGAATAATAAGATAGGAACTGAGTTCACTCATCTTTTTCCTCATGTTTACAAAATTCCTAGAAGAGTACCAAAAATAGAATAAGTATTTTTAAAAGTATTGAACAGGGGCTGGGATTGTGGCTCAGTGGTAAAGCGCTTGCCTTGCATGCGTGAGGCGCTGGGTTCGATCCTCAGCACCACATAAAAAATAAATAAATAAATAAAGATATTGTGTCCATCTACAACTAGAAAAAATTTTAAAAAAAATAATAAAAAAATAAAAGTATTGAACATATTGATTTATTGATTGAATAAATTATTTATGTTCTTAATTCTCTCTGAAACAGGGCGGCCTGATAGGAGGTGAGTGTGACGATGCCAACGAACCCAGGAATCAGGCACCAGGAGGCAGTGTTTGTGACACAGCTCAAAGGTTTATTGGAATACAGGAGCTTATATACATAAAGGTGTTCAACCAGAGGATTACCTAATTGATTTATAACCAGTCACCCAGAAGGTCATCTTAGTTGGCCAGAAGCCGGGGCTGGCTGACAAGAAACCAGGGCTGGTATCTGTGTGGGTCTGGTATCAGTCTGGGGCTGTGGGAAACCGGCAAGAAGCGGGGCCCACCCGCAGGAGCCAAGGTCAGAAGAAGAGAAGTCCAGCCGGACATATCAGTTGGCAAAGAGCTGGGGCTAGGGGGAAAGGAGTCTCCAGGCACATCAGTTGGCAGGGGGCTGGTGCCAAGTCTTGGTGTTCCAAGACCAGAGAGAGCAGGGTGTTCCCGCCTGCTCAGCCTGACAGCTCTCCCTTGCACCACACCTGTGTGGCCCAGTCTCCTACAATTTACTTAAGAATCCTGATCACCTATAATTTGATGAACTGAATAAGAATGAAGAATGTTTTTAACTTTTTGATTTGTGTGCTTTATATATACATAACTGTCGAGTGTATTTTGACATACATACATGAAGTATAACTTACTCTAATTAGGATCCCATTCTTGGGGTGTACATGATGTGGAGTTTAACTGGTAGCTTATTTACATATGAACATTTTTATTGATGGAAAACTCAAGTTCATGACTTGCCCACCTTCTTTCAGCTAGTGAAGAGCAGAGGTAGGATTTGAACCCAAGATTGTCTATTTTATATCAGTATTAGAAAAGCATTTTTCTTGCTTTTGCCAACATTTTGAGAAAAGGTGAAAGAATAGAAGGCTCACCTTTCTTGACTCTGCTTGTCCTCACCTGTATTGTCCTACTTTTGCTTCTAGTAGTATTGATAACATCCCTTTCTGTGCCTATGTCTTTCAACGTTGGCTCAGTAACACATTAGCCTGTGAAGTTTCAAGACAAGTCTATGTCCCTAATTGTCATTTCATAAACTCTGGGTTTTCACCTAGTTATCCCTTTTTTCTTATGTTATGCTATGGCTTAAAATATTTTTTTCTATGTAGAAAAAAGAAGCAATTAGAGATCAATTCATCCAAGGTTTTTTCAACAAATGGTAAATTGAGCATGTAAACCTCTGCCTACCAAGACCATCTATTTTTTTCAGTCTTTCCATAACACACTGGACTTCTCTTTCTTATTAAAATCAATCTCAAAGGAACCCACCAGTTTTACCTGATATTCAACTCTCTTACTACCCTTGTAGGATTCCATAGATTTTGCAATGATTCTTCACCACACAAAATTTCTGTATACTATTCATGGACAAGTAGATAAATCCAGGTTAATCAATTTTGCCTTAGATGTTGAAACTTTCTCCAAAAGGATATAAAGTTGCATTGTTCAAATGATTATTCACTCATATACCTTTATTTATTCAGCTTTTATTTATCAAATATTCACAAATTTCAAGACAATATACTAAGTGGGGGAGGTAGAATGATGAATAAGTTTAATACTGACCCACCCTTTAAATGAGTTAATACTGTGGGGAAAAAAGGCAAATATTCATTTAAATAAAATGTTCATGAATATTGCAAAGAGACACAGGATGGTAAAATATATAGGACAGCAAAAACAGACACAATATTGAGAGTCAGGACAAACTTTATAAGCCATTAATTGCATATACTTGGGAAGGGATGAACTGGGAGGATGGGGACGAAATTGGTGATTCTGCATTGCCACACTGCATAGAGATGATATTGTCATTTGCTTAACCAGGAACAGATGGAAGCATGCCAAGTTTGTGTGATAAAGTAAAGACAGCGAGGGACGTGTCCATGCTGAATTTGGTATGTGGATATCTCAGAAGCTTCATGATGCAGAGCTTAGAGAAGATGTCTGGAATAGATGAAAGTGGAGGTATTCAGCATGAGGAGACAGGAAATGAAAAGCCCAGTGATGGGCAGAATACAGATGGTCCTTTACTTCCAACGTTTTAACTTATGATTTCTCTTATTAACAATGACACACAAACAATATACATGCAGTAGAAACCATATGCCAAATTTTGAATTCTGACCTTTTCTCATGTTAGTAATATACGATATGATGTTAAATACTGGGCAACAATAGTGAGCTGTGGGTCCAGTGAGCCACACAATCCTGAGGGCAAGTAACTGATAGCATGCTACGTTTCAAGGCTTCTTTTGGATATAGGTCTTTAATAAATTACATGAAATATTCAAAACTGTATTATAAAATGGGATTTGTGTCAGATTTTTCCCAACAGTAGGCTAACACAAGTGTTCTGAGCACATTTTAGGGAAGCTAGGATGTTTAATAGAATGGGTGTATTAAAATTATATTCAGCTTTTTTTTTTTCCAATTTAGGAAGTGTTTATTGAGATGTATTCCCATTGTAAATTAAGGAGGATCTGGACTGAGAAATTCAAGTAGAATTCCTCATACTAATCCTTGAGAAACAGTAGTATTTCAAATCCAAATGGAGAAACATCCAAGGAAAAATCTGAAAAGAATAAAGAGACAGGAGGATAAACATTAAAGGATGATATTTTGAAGCCAGGGAAAAGTATTTTCTATACAGATGAGAATTTTCTACTATGTTAAATTCTGAGAAGTTTAAATGATCTTCCTACAGGCTACTGTCACTTACTGACAAGAGATGAAAACCAAGTGGAATGAGTGGCGAGCGAAGGAAGTAGGAAGATATAGAATCCAGAGTACAGATGACACAACTGGCTTTAGATAGAAGGAAAGACACCTGTTTCTTTTTTTAAAGAAAAAGAAGTTGAAGGGAGATTCCAGGTATTCTCTTAGTATTTGTTAAGTAAGGAGCATAAAGGAAATTCTTGTCTAGTGGTCTCTTTTTCTCTGTGTAAACGAGAATGTAACATTTGGACTGTAGTGGTGTATTATCAGTTAGCTACTGCTGAGTAACAAACCATTTTAAATTTTAGGAGCATAAAATGACAACCATTTATTATTTCTCAAGAATCTCTGGCTACAAGGCAGTTCAGTTCCATTGATCTTGTCTGGGTTTATTCTTGTGTCTGGTCAGCTGCCAGGTCAGTTAAATTCTGGTTGATGTATAATGACTCCAGCTGAGGTTGTTAATTTCCCCTTAATCAGGATGGCACACTATTCCTAGTAGTCATAACAGTGTTCCAGGAGAAGAAACCATTATGGACAGAATGCTTGTATCACCCCTAAATTCATACATTGAAGCCCTAACTATCAATGTGACTGTATTGAAAGATAGGTCTTCTGTGGAACTAACTAAGATTAAATGAGGTCTAGGATAGGGCCTGATCCAGTAGGATAGGTGTCCTTATTAGGAAGGGATACCAGAGAGCTCTCTCTGTAAGGTGAGGACACAGCAAGAAAGGAGCCATCTGCAACATAAGAAAAGACCCTTACTAGGAATCTGACCATGTTGGCACCCAGGTATTGGACTTCTAGCCTCTAGAACTGTCAAAAAAACTCTGTTTTTTTTTCTTTATGACAGCCAGTCTATGTTATTTGTTTCAGCAGCCAGAGCAGATGAATATAGAAGCAACAACAACAAAAATACATGATCTTTTTCAAACTTCTGCTTGCACAAAGATGCATCCCTGTTCAGATTCCAAGCAGAAAAGAACTTCAAACACAGAGTGCATTTATTGGAACCAGTTATGTAACAATTCCAGCAGAGAGGGGGCCATTGAATTTAAGAATTTGCTTGCATGGCCCTTCCTCAGTAAATGCCCATGGAAAAATCAATCTCTTTTTCTCTCTCCCTTTCTCTCTCTATCTTCTCTCTCTCTCTCTCTCGATCCCTTCCCCTTCCCCACTCTTCTCCCCTTATTTTATAAAATAGAGTCATCAATCTTATTAGAATTCAACTCCACTCTTACGATTTCACTTAAACTTAATTATCTCATAAAGGTCCTTTCTTTGTATACAGTCACATTTGGATTTAGGTTTCAACATGTGAGCTTGGATGGGTGTATACACAGTTCAGTCCATAGTACCAGGCTAAATTTTGAAAGGAAATTTTGCTCATTTGTTTCTTTGTTTGATTTCCTTGGCTTTTGTCCATTGATGATGAAAGTACAGAGGTATGATGGAAATGATGTTATTGGTCACAGAGACTTTAAAATCCCAACTAAAAGTGGAGGGAGTTTGGAGAGTAAGAAAGGAATTAAGAGAAAGGTGGCATGTAAAAAGTATAGAGATGTCACTAGATTGTGGGTACAAACTCTTCTATTGCAACAGTGGAACAATCAATCTGAAAAGAGCTAGCTTAGGCTATTAGAACTAATTATTTGGAAAGCAGATAGTTTTAGGGATCATAAAATTCATGGCATATTATGAACATGGATCTTGGAGGAAGGTTTTGAAATGTCATTTGAGAGGAGGAAGTGATGGAACTGAGAAGCAGGCATGTTGTCTAGTTATCCTGTGTGTTGGTGTCCTCTAGGCCAAAGGCAGGGGCTTGGTGGAAAAAAACCCAAGCAAAGCAGCAGAGTGTTTAATAAACAGAAGGATTGCTCAGAGAAATGCAGATGACTTTGACTAATTCATTTCCCTATACCTAATGTTTCTAAAAATTACAAGTTTGATACACGTACAGAACTCAAAAGACTTATTTACATAAAGAATTACCTTACAGTTTGCAGAGTACAGCTACCCCAGCAAGATCAATACAACGTTGCAAAGACAAAACACCAAGTCAGATCAGCTAGGTATGATTGGTCTTGTTTGTTTTCTGAGTAAGTTTATAAAGCACTCAGAGGAATGAGACAGATCAATTCTTACCTCCAAATTTAAAAGCAGCATTTGGATAATTGGCCAAAAAGAAATTGGCAAGACTGAGGTTGCATGACTTGCTATTAATTTTTTTTCCTAGTCCTTTGGAAGACAGATGGTCTTGGAGTTTCTCCCATTCCCTACTCTTCTGCTTTGCAAAGTCAGTCTATTCTCACACCCCTGAGACCTGGAGGGGCTCAGTTGTCTGTTATTTTTCTGTGTATTGATGTAGTACCTCTCATTGTGGTCTTTTTGAAGAAGGTTCACAGTCTTCCAGAGAGATGTCCTCAGTTTTGTCCTCAGCTGGAAAACAAGAATACAGGAACATCTGAGAATGACCTCAAAGTTCCCTGGACAGGCCTTGCCCTACACTCTCTCTACCTTCTGGTACATGTTTTTCAGTTGGAAATAATTGAAATTACTTTTAAGAGACATGGTTTCTGATAGAATTTTCAAGATATTCCATCTCTTTTTATTTCATCCTTTTTAGATGAACACAGAAATAAGGGCAGAGGTTGCAAATACAAGATAAAGTTTCTCCATTATTTGGAAGAAAATGTCCCCTAGGCAGGGCAGAAATTGGTGTACTTTTCCCCCAGTGATAGAATAACAATGACTAGAACCTATATAATAATAATTAACTCATTATTTCATACCTCTTTGCTCTAGTAGAATATGTCTTTCTGGGCAACTTGATTATCTTCTTAATCTTGAAACCACGTACACTTAGCAATGAATAATAGCTAAGCAGTTTATCAAATATTATATGCCAAACTAATACATAACTGTTATTCTTTTATTTAACTCTCTTAAAAACTAATAAGATAGTAGAAAATGCTACCTGAATAGCAGTTAGAGGAGAGAATTCCAGGCAGAGAAATTGTGGACAAAGCTTTGAGTGAGGAGAAAATTTGGCATCCTTGAGAACACTGAGGAGTCCAGTATGCTGGACAGAAGACGGAGACTAAATGACAGGAAAGCATCTCCACCATCAGTAAGGAGTGAGGTGATAGAAGACCTTGTATCATTTGGGGTTTTATATTAAGCAAAGAAAAACCCATTTAGACTTTCAGGTACTAATTACCAAGTAAACACTGACTTTCTGAAACCAATATTACTAGTATTTATATATTATTTGAGACATATCACCAGAGATTTCAGTTTTTGTAGATTGCTGAAATTGGCTTTTAAACATATGTATCATCCAGGCCTCTTAAATAAAAGACTTTTTCTGTGATTTTTTTTTTTTTTTTTTTTTGGTACTGGGGATTGAACTCAGGGGCACTCAACCACTGAGCCACATCTCCAGCCCTATTTTGTGTTTTATGTAGAGACAGGGTCTCACTGAGTTGCTTAGCACCTCACCATTGCTGAGGCTGGCTTTGAACTAGCGATTCTCCTGTCTCAGCCTCCCTAAGTGCTGGGATTATGGGCTTGAGCCACCGCGCCCAGCTTGTGATTCTTATGTAATAAATATGATGGAAACTGAGGGAATTCATAAAGGAAAGAGTCTAAGGCTACTTAGAAAGCAAATCTCTGTTCTACTTTTTTCTGTTTTCTACCTGAGATATAGAAGCAAAGCCCAAACCAAAGGGAAGGGAATCACTCTGATGTGGTTCATTCAGGTTGACCTGGAGCAGAGAGCAGGATGGAAAGACAGTAGACTTCAGGGTGAGTGTCTTAATAGATTTGTGACCCTAGGACTTTTCTAAGTTCTGCTTGTCCTGATCTGGGATTGAAGGTGAATCTGATTTGTGTCTAATAACCAGAAATACTGTTACTAATGGAAGATTTTAAGCACAGCTGAATTTGAATAGTTAATTATTGTGTGTCTTCAGGTAAGTTGTTCCATCCTCTCTAAACCTTATTCTCCTTATCAATAAAATATGGTGGCCCATGGACCCACCAAGGTGAAACAGTTAATCCACCTCCATTGTAGCATCTAGAAAATAGTAGAGTGCAATTATTTTTTTTAAAATGTTTATTTTTTAGTTGTAGGTGGACACAATATCTTTATTTTATTTTTATGTGGTGCTGAGGATCGAACCCAGAGCTTCCCGCGTGCTAGGCGAGCACGCAACCACTGCACCATAACCCCAGAGTGCAATTATTATGCTAATGATGAATTGGAAATAGATTGTTTCACCTCGGATTTTTTATGTCTTTGTCTTCTTTGAAACCTGACATCTTGACTCCAAGGAGTCTAGAGATTTTAAGTTACCACAGCAAGCAGTGAAAAGAGACACTTTGGGATTGGAAGGTTGTGGATATTCATAAGTACTACCTTAGAATGTTGTATGTCCAGTTTTAGTAAATATGTATTCAGGTCGTTTTCTAATTACTCTGAATGATTCAAAGAATATCAACACTTTCTGTGTTCTCTTGGAGCTTGGAGGCAAATTATAAGTATTAAGATCTTTTTCTTAAGTATGAATAGAAAATAAAGCTACAGTCTCAGAATTTATTTAGATTCTCCTTCAAAGATTTCCATAAAGTGCCTAAACAAGGATTTTAAGCATAAAATGACTGATGTCAGCCTGTACCAAAATCAGAGCCAAGATTTGTAATATTTTCCAAATGAACAGGAAGATTTGGGGATATACTAACGCATAGCATAAGATATAGCCTTCAAAACAGTTTTTAAAGAAAAGTGCAAAATTATAGAATAATATACATAGGAATTTCAAAATAATCTGACATAGTGCTTTGGCATCAATGAAAAAGCTATCGTGTTCAAATAAGTTTGCTAAGAGTGCAGACTTAGAGGAGAATGGACCCTGTTACCGTGGCAACCTGATTTTAGATTCACTAGGTGAGTGTTAATGTAGGCTCCTGTCTTATGAATGTGTACAAGCACATAATTAGATACCTAAATAGCTGAGACAGCATGTGAGAAGTACAAGTGTATTTAAGGAAACATCTCCCCAAATCTAAATCATCCATTGATTATGAAGCAAAACCCTGAGCCATGATTACTATTTCAAACTATTTTCTATGAAAATTTGGATTCTTTCTTTTCTTGTGGATCTATATATTCCTTTTAGAGATTGTGGTTTGAATTGCATAAAATCTGACCATACAGACAGTTCTCTTATCTATAAAATGAAGAGATTGGAGTAGCTCATGTTCCAGCATTGTAATTGGTGAGGTTAGATGCTATTGATCTGGGATTCCAGCAGTGGTTTGAAGAATGCTTTCTTATTCTTCCTCTGAAGATTTACAATGATCCTCTCTTGGTTATATGGACTGTTTTTAAGGTAGTGTGAGACACCTACTCAGATCTGCTTGTGCTCAGGACCGCATGCATGAGGTCCTGAGTTTAAGCTCCAGTGCCTCATATCAAAGGGGGACAATCACTGGGAGACAACAAGTATTAGCACATGGTGAGGAAATGGTACTGTATCTTATAATGGCTGGGATTAGAACTGGAGAGTCATTGGCAGCTTGGAACCCTCTCTATTTCTATTTCTCAGTACCATCACCATTGACATGCCCAACACTTCTTTACTTCCCTCTCTATGTTTCCTTTGGCAGTAGCTTTCTTTGTACTACATGTATGTGGGCCCAATGTGGCTAACCCCTGCTCAGATATATGTCACAGCTCAGTTCAAGTACCAGTAGATACTATCTAGGAAAATAATTTCCAAAATATTCCTCATGAGATTCAGAGTTATGGATTCCATGTGTCACAGATAAAAGGAGTCAGTTTTCCTTGCTGCCAGCATTCTCGGGATTCAGGGACAAACCAGACACTCCAACTACTTCTCAGGCCCAATGGTGCAACCATGGTAAGCTCAAAGCCACTCACTTCTGTTCAAAACATTGTTCTCTTGCCTGAGATCACTCTAATCAACTCAAAATAGAGTAGCCTGAAGTCAATGGCAGGGTCTGCCAACCATGGCTGGAACATCCTAAAAGGATATTCAGATATGAATGTGATCCCATCAGACCCCATTTCAATTACAGAAGAAGTCATAGCCATGCTAAAGAGTATGTATTAAACACTCCTCATTTAGAAAGTCATTCATACACCTTATTCTAAAATGTTGTAACTTCATCAGTGCCCTATTTTGGACACAGGGACCTGTGCTAGTGGAAACAATAGTAAGAATACAAGCTATCAACTCCTAAGGTCATCTAGATTATGTTGAATGCTCATGTGTATTTCTTATTAAAGTATTTCTACAGGATTCCTACAGAAACAAAACTTCATGGAGAAACTCAACTGCCTATAATACCAAAGAGGGTGATTCACAGGAAAAATGCCTTGGAATCTCTCCATCTGTCCCTTATGGTACAAGAAGGTGGCTCTCCCTTCTCTCCTCTTACCCAGGTTTCATTTGAGGATCACTCATTGACAGATATTAAACCAGATCCCTATTGGCAAGTAGGTCTGAGCCACAAACCTATGCAACCTACTCATGACTTAAAGACATGATCAAACCCCATTTGAAAGTACTGCTTCAGCAGGGTGAAAAAGTGCTGTGAATCTCCTCCTTATGGCTTATCCATTCTGATAGGCAGCAACCCAGGTTGTGTAATTATGTGGTATTCCACAGTTAGAAGTTCACAATACCAAAATCCAGTGGCAAACCAGGAGCTGCTTTGCAAGAGCTGTTTCTAAGAGAAATCATGGCTTTTCTTTAATGCTGATGGATCTCCACTGTTTTCTTATTGAAATTTACCAGAGGGTCAATAGAGCATCAGCAACTGCTGTTAACATTTCTACTAACATTATAGTCACTGGGTCATACAGGCAAAGGGGAAGATCAACTTGCACTGCAGACTAGAATAGCTGCAGGGCTTTTGTTAAAAGAAGAACCTAATCTTAAGAATCACAAGTAAATGTGATCAGTAATTTATGTCATTCCACTATGCTTGAATGTTTTCACAAAATACCAAGTGTCCTAGGAAAGTCAAAATTCATCAAAACTTATCTCAGAAAAATTGAATAGCCCCAATAGAAAAAATTATCATTGTAAAAGCAATGGAATGATTTGTTTAAATTTTTCTCAATTAATTTAAAAATAAACCTATGCCCAGAGATTTTGTACTTATTTCATCAAACCTAATAGATCATATTTTCAAAATCTTTTATTTTTTTCAACTATAAATAAGGAATATTAGAGCTCATACATCAAATAATAGTCTTTATATGAAAACTAAACACGTATTGTACGAAGAAGGAAAATTATAGAATAGCATCACTTATCATGTCACAAAACATATAATTAAAACACTAATAATCAGATTTCGTCAATGTGTCAGTGATATACTAGTTAGGCAATGATGATCCCATAAAAATGTATTAATAAAATACACTTGGGTGGCAAAACTACATGGCGTTCCTGAAATCAATCATTTTTTCCATTGACTTGCATGGGTAGCTGGAAATGTTAACAGTCTGGGTTAGAACTATATTTCCCAGTCCTCCTTGCAATTAAAAATGGCCAAATGGGGCTGGGGTTATGGCGCAGTGGTAGCGTGCTCACCTAGCACGCGGGAGGCACTGGGTTCGATTCTCAGCACCACATAAAAATAAAATAAAGCTATTGTGTCCACCTACAACTAAAAAATAAATATATTAAAAAAAATGGCCAAATATTTTCCAGTGGAATGTGAGAGAAAATGATCAGACCAGAGCCTGTAGAAAATGAGCCCATTCTTTCTCTGGATATTCTGAGCACCTAGCTAGACTGGGCAGATGAGGATATAACTATAAGGGATGGTGAAACAAAGCCAGATTCAAAACACCAAAGTCCCCAAAAGATTTAATTAAAGCAGAGGTTTCTGCTAACCTGGGCTGTATTAGAACTTTTTTTGTGGTAGAAGAAGTTTATTACTACTGATAAATATGTGTGTGTGCAGTCATGCAAACACATACATAACTTTGTGTATTTTCTAAATGTATTTTTAAATTATTTAACTCCATATATATTTTAAGTTGAAATGTAAGATTTTTACCACAAAATTAATATTTTCAAGGTAAGTTTTCTGGTTGTTTATAGTATATTGGCTTTCATGAACATTTTTAATTAAAATTTTGGCTCTGAATATTTTCCTGGTGATGGTTAATTTTGCATGTCAACTTGATTGGGGCAGGCTGTGCTCATGTTGAACATGATTTCTGGATTTGTTGGTAATTATGCTTCTAGATGAGATTTCCATTGCCCTCCCCAATGTGGTTAGGAATCACTTATCCCTCCAAATCATGGAGGGATAAGTAGAATAAAGCACAGAGGAAGGAGATACTCATTTTTCTTTCTGCCTGTTTGTCTGAGCTAGAATTTTCATTTCGTCCCACTTTCCTTCTCCCCATAGAATTATACTACTGGGTTTCTAGGGTCTCCGGTTTGCAAAGAACAGATTGCAGGACTTCTCAGCGTTCATAATGGTGTAAGCCAATTATAACTACACAGCTATATCTATATCTATCTATAAGACCTATCTATATATACATATAGATAGATAGATTCTTTTGAGTATCTGTCTTCTCTGAAGAACCCCAACTAGTACTAATTGATGGATGAATGGTAGGGGAGGTAGGTAGAGAATCTGATGGAAAGATAAACAGAAAGAGCTAATAGCAGGAGCTTTGCCACAATTTTGTGAAGGAGTAAAACTTCAGCATTTTTCTGTGCTTACCAACCTTTTTGTTGTGCTGGGTCTCTTTAACAACTATAAACTCGGGCATTGTCCTTTTTTTAGTACCTGGATGATTTATGCTTAAGGGCAGAACAACCTGGAAAGATTCATTACACACAAGTTAAATACTAGTTTTCCTTTAGAAAGTGAGAAAAACACCATTTTGTTAGGAGAGTGGTTACAGAGAACTGGGGACAATAGACATTTTCAGCAAGATCACATTTAGAAAAATGTACATCCAGAAGTTAAATATCTGGAAATGGATTCTATGAAAACCAGGCATTGCTGTATAAACCCTGGAAAATTCTTATGTGTGATCCTCAGGGTGAAACTTTCTCGGTTTGAAGACTGACTTTTGGAATCGTCCAGTGTTTCAAATAATAGGGTCTGTGGAGCTTATGGGATACTTATTTTTAAAAAATATATTGTGACACTGCCTCCGAACCTGATTAATAACTCTGGAGGTAGGGCCACAGAATCAGGTCTAAAGCTCTCTAGGTGATCCTGATACAGATGGCCTCTGCCTCCAGATCATTCTTTTAGAAATATTGCTACAATTTAAAAAGAAAAAAAAAGGCAATAAAAAAAATCAACTTCAATTTTTTTTCTATCTCAACATGTATAAAAGGAGATCGAGTTCACAACTCCCCAAAATATTTTTCACATCTCCTATTCTTCCTTTCCAACTCTGTCATACTTGACATTCCCTGTTCATTTTATTGACCTTGCCATCACTCACTATCCCCAAACCCAAAACCCAACACATAAGAATCCCTCACTCCACCTTCCACTCTGGACTATAGTGAAGTACCTGGCAGAGTCTTTCCCTTCTTTCTCACCTTTTTCTACTATTTTTAATCTCCCAATTCTATGATGGCTCATCACAAATACATAAGAATCAGGAGGCCAAGAGGAGATTTACCCTCAGGGGCGGACATCAAGCAGATGGCATTTACACAAAGAATGTTAGATTTGATGTCTTTCTCCTAGCTCCTGAAATCTCATTGATGGGGGAGAAGCCTCATGGACAAGGTAGTCCAGAGATCCAAAGAATGACATGTACCTAAAATTAATATAGATCATGCCATAGCCTCATTCTGTGCTCATATTGCTCCCTGAACTTAGAAGAGAGGATATTTTTGTTGTCACTCAAGCCACAAGCCTTGACTTCCTTCATTTTGATGAGAGCGATGTGCAGAATATAGAAATAGAGTTAAATTCAGTTATGAAAGTAGATTCAACCATATCCGAATTGGCAGAGCTTTCTTCTAAAAAACAAAACAGATATGGAAAGTAAGGTATTACTGGTTTCTCTGGAAATGCATTGTACACAGATGCAGTGTGGGATTTAAGAGGTTTATTAAGGACAAAAGCAATATTGGATAAATGGAGAAACAGAAAATATTTCCATGGAGGTCTAGCAAAGCCTTGGCCAACCTACCAGGTTCTCTGGGTATAAGTGGATGAACAAGTCTGCCTGCCTTTGGCTAAAATGGCTCAGTAGGTATACCACACCTGTCAGTCACCAAATGCGGGCTGCCTTTAGAAAGACAAGACTTGGAATGAGGTTGCTCTCTGTAGTTGAGGCAGGTCTTCTGAATGAGCTGATAGCTGAAGACTGCTTGCTGACCACATTCCCCTCAATTCAGGAGCAAAACCTGCTATGAAAGGTGATCTGGATTGTGCATTTTCAAGTCTATCTTGTAAAGGAAGAGTGAAATAGAGAGGTGAGAGAAAAAAAAATCAGCATTTTTCTTTCTTTTTTTTTTTTTTTAACAGCATTGGGGATTAAAACCAGGAGTACTTTACCACTGAGATGGATCTCCAGCTCTTTGGCTTTTGTTTGTTTGTTTTTGAGACAGGGTCTCAATGAGTTGCCAAGGCTGGCCTTGAACTTGTGATCTTCTTGCTTCAGTCTCCCAAGTTGTTGCATTACAGGCATGTGCTTCCATGCCCTGCAGTGGATTTTAAAATTGGGGAGAAAGGAGG
Source organism: Geosciurus inauris (assembly GCA_004024805.1). Taxonomy (NCBI): domain Eukaryota; kingdom Metazoa; phylum Chordata; class Mammalia; order Rodentia; family Sciuridae; genus Geosciurus; species Geosciurus inauris. Next base: position 33,434 of record PVHX01011702.1, read on the forward strand.
AGTTTTGAGAATGGAAATATTTTGTAAATGGGAAAAGTAGCTATTATGCTAGAATGCCTTCAATTTGGAGCAGATGGATAGTGAAAGAAAATTCTAGAACATTCTGTGCCTTATTCAATTAAATCTCCTATTAGTGTTCTTTTAAAAGAATTGATTTGTCCTGAATATATGTGTGCCCCAAAATTCATTCATTTAAACAATACCCCCTTCAATGTGATGGTGTTAAAAATCAGGGTCTTTGTGAGATAATTAAGCTTAGTTGAGGTCTTGAGAGTGGCGTCCTCCTGGGTGGGATTAGTGATCTGATGAGGATACTGAGAGAGTTTGCCTCCCTTCTTTGCTCTCTTCTATGTGAGGATATAAGGAGAACACAGTAGTTTTCAGCCAGGAAGAAGGGGCTTCACTGCACATGTTAAGAATGGCATGATGATCTTGAACTTCCAGCCTCTATGACCCTAAGAAATAAATTTCTGGTGTTTATAAGATACTCAGTCTATGGTATTTTTGTCATAAAAGCCTGAAATAAAACAAAATCTAATAAACATTTAAATCTCTTTGCAGTTCTTATGTCTGTAATACTGTGCCAGAGCTGAATTATAGCTTTTTATAGGTAACAACATGACTGTCACTTATTTGCTTAAAATCTTCTGTGACTTTCCATGGTCGTTAAAATATAAATTTCCTGATATGGAAAATATGACATTGCCTTTGGTTGGCTTCTTGAGTCTATTCTCTTCACCCTCCCTCCTAAGCTACAGTCAAACATTAATGAATGCCTAGCTGGTATCTCTCTCCCTGCCACCTTTTCAGACAGGCCTTTTCTTATGTCCGATCGCTCCTCTTTGCTTAGTTTCTCCCTCACACAGGTATCATCTTACACACTACTTCCTCAAGGAGTTTCTCCTGACCCCAAAATCCTCATTATTCTCTCCATCATCATGACATTTTTCTCATTCAAAACATTCCCAATAATCCAAATTATAAATTTATTTCAATTTTTGTATTCCCTGAGAGACCACAGTATTCATGAGGGTAACAGAAGCACCTGTTGTGCTCCTCAGCACATCCTTGGAACTGTGTGGGAAAGGAAGGATTTCAATGTTAAGGTCTCGTTCATATGCAAATGTTCCTGGTAGAGGAGTCTAAAGTGGGCAGCTACAATACTAAAAAGGACTAAATTATTATTACTCTATCTGGAATTGGAATAAGAGTATTATTGTAATGATGATAATGATAGTTAACAATTTAGCGATTTTTGCAATGTACCAGGCACAGTAAAGCACTTTACATATTTTGAATCTCACAATCAAGAGATGAGATGGGGAATCATTATATCTACATCTTTCAGTGCATGAACTGAAAAACAGAGAGGCTATGTAACATCCCCTAAGTCAAAAAATTTGAAGGTATTACAGCTCAAGGTATGAACCCAGGTGGTCTGACTCCCCATCCAGAATACTGAAGTAATTTTCCATTTCACCACTTTTGTACTTTTTTTGGTTCTAATTAGTTACACATGCTGGTAGAATGCATTTTGACATATTGTACACAAATGGACACAAATTCTCATTCCTCTGGCTGTATATGATGCAGAATCAGACCAGTCATTCAATAATACATATAGATAGGGTAATAATGTCTGACTCATTTCACCATACTTCCCACCCTCATATCCCTTCCCCTCTCCTCCCTCCCCACCTACCCTATCCAAAGTTCCTCCATTCTTCCCTAGCCCTCCACCCCATTATGGATCAGCATCCGCATATGGGAGAAAACATTTGGCCTTTAGATTCCAGGGATTGGCTTATTTGGCCTAGTATGATATTCTCCTGCTCCATCTATTTTCCGGCAAATGCCATAATTTCATTCTTCTTTAAGGTTGAGTAATATTCCATTGTGTATACATTTTCTTTATCCACTCATCTATTGAAGGGCACCTAGGTTGGTTCCATAGTTCAGCTATTGTGAATTGAGCTGCTATAAACGTTGATGTGGCTATGTCACTGTAGTATGCTGATTTTAAGTCCTTTGTGTATAAACCGAGGAATGAGATAGCTGTGTTGAATGAATAGTGGTTCCATTCCAATTTTCTGAGGAATCTCCAATCTGCTTTCCAGAGTGGTTGCACCAAACTACAGTCCCACCAGCAATGTATGAGTGTACCTTTATCCCCACATTCTTGCCAACATTTATTGTTACTTATATTCTTGATAATTGCCATTCTGACTAGAGTGAGATGGAATCAAAGTAGTTTTGATTTGCATTTCTCTAATTGCTAGAGATGATGAACATTTTTTTCATATATTTCTTTCTTCTTCTTTGAAGTGTCTGTTCAGTTCCTTTACTGATTGGGTTATTTGGTTTTTTGTTGTTAAATTTCTTGAGTTCTTTACATATCTTGGAGATTGATGTTCTGTTTGAGGTGCATGTGGTAAAGATTTTCTCCCATTCTATAGGCTCTCTCCTCATGTTATTAATTATTTCCTTTGCTGAGAAGAAAGTTTTTAGTTTGAATCCATCCCATTTATTAATTCTTGGTTTGATTTCTTGCACTTTAGGGGTCTTATTAAGGAAGTCAGTTCCTAAGCCAACATTGTGGAGATTTGGGCCTACTTTTTCTTCTATTAGGTGCAGGGTCTCTGTTTTAGTGCCTAAGTCTTTGATCAGCTTTGAGTTGAGTTTTGTGCAAGGTGAAAAATAGGGGTTTAATTTCATTTTTCTACATAAGGATTTCCAGTTTTCTCAGCACTATTTGTTGAAGAGGCTACCTTTTCTCCAATGTATGTTTTTGGTGCCTTTGTCTAGTATGACGTAACTGTATTTATGTGGGTTTTTCTCTGTGTATTCTAATCTGTACCACTGGTCTACATATCTATTTTGGTGCCAATATCCTGCTGTTTTTCCACTATAGATCTTTAGTATAGCTTAAGGTCTGGAATTGTGATGCCTCCTGCTTCACTCTCCTTTTTTTTTTTTAATATTTTGTTTTTAGTTGTAGATGAACACAATGTCTTTATTTATTTATTTTTATGTGGTGCTGAGGATCGAACCCAGTGCCGCACGCATGCGAGGCAAGCGCTCAAACCGCTGAGCCATAGCCCCAGCCCTGCTTCACTCTTCTTGCTAAGGATTGCTTTGGCTATTCCGAGTCTTTTATTTTTCCAAATGAATTTCATAATTGATTTTTCTAGTTCTATGAAGAATGTCATTGGGATTTTAATAGGAATTGCATTAAATCTGTATAGTACTTTTGGTAGGATGGCCATTTTGACAACATTAATTTTGCCTTTCCAACAACGTGGGAGATCTTTTCATATTCTAAGGTCTTCTTCAATTTTTTTGTTTAGTGTTCTATAGTTTTCATTGTAGAGGTCTTTCACCTCTTTTATCATTCCCTCTAAACACTGGAACAAGATAGGGATGCCTTCTTTCACTACTTCTGTTCAACATAGTACTGGCAACTTTAGCAATTACACAGACTAAAGAAATTAAAGGAATATGAATTAAGAAAGGAAAGACTCAAACTCTCACTGTTTGCTGATCACATGATTCTGTATTTAGAAAATCTAAAAAAAATTCCACCAGAAAACTTCTAGAACTAATAAATGAATTCAGTAAAGTAGCAGGATATAAAATCAACAGCCATAAATCAAATACATTTCTATTTATCAGTGATGAATTCACTGGAAAACTACCCTATTCACAGTAGCCTCAAAAAAGAAAAAAAAAAGAATCAATTGGGGAATCAATCTAGCACTTTTTATTTGAGTCTGACCTCTGTAATAATAATAAAAAGAGAAGCTCAATAGGATTTTCTTTTAAATTAACACAATAGAAGATAGGTATTTCAATGTTTTTCTTGCTGAACGTGTACTTTCTCACCTATTAGATATTTGAATGAACGCTTATCAGATATTTGAATGAGCACTTAGCGTTTACTCTGGCCAGCTCCTAGCTGTATCTTTCTCCTCTTTTTCATGAGGAAATCTTCAGAGAATGTGCATGATGTCACAGTGTCATTATAGGTAACAATGAAAAGACTAAAGGCATGAGACTGTCACAGAAATCAACCTGGTTTCAATTCTTGCTTATTTGGGGGCAGGGAACTTTTAAAACTATTTTCTCATTTGTAAATAAAGATAGTACCTTACTTACAAGGTCATTATTAAAGATAATTAAGTATAGTATTTGTTATTGAATAAGTAAATGACAGAGAGGGGGAAAAAGTTTTTTCTATTCCTCAGTTATCATTCAAAACTTTTCCATGCTTCCTGTTGTACCAACCTAGAACTTCTTGTTATAAGCCAATAGTATCTAATTCAATTTATTTACAAATAGTTGGGTAATGAAATTTGAACAAAATTTATCCCTATCACCACTATCATTCTGTTGGCTTATGTTCATGGTTATAGTAACTATGCATCACATTGCTAATACTTAACATCCAAAGAAAAAGTAAGTTTGATGTAGTGCTGCCAGTGACTCACACCTGATTGGATGTTAATGCATGGAACTTTGCAGTTTTACCAGGTCCTGACCCATTTTCAAAAACATTTCAATACGCTCTTTCCATAGTCTTTGTACTATTTCCTTGGTTATAATTTAGTCCACTGCTAATCAGCATGGTTCTATATGTAGCTGAACCTTGACAGGTACTCCAGATCCATCCCAAGCAGCCAATCAACTGATTGGATTTGGACTGAGAATTGCTGGTCATTCCAGGAATGAGATATCAGAAAAGTTAGTAAAGCTTTATGACAGAAGTTAGACATTACATTTTCTTTGAATTCTAAAGGCAAGATTGATTTAAAAAAAGAATTCATCTCAACATTCTGATCCCAACTTGTATTACCATATAACATTAATGTTTCAAAACATGTCATCCAGCTAGGAGTGAATGTGCCTCTCTCTGTGTGTGGTCCTAGCACAGGGAAATTTGAGGCAGAAGGATCATTCGAGCCCAGGAGTTCAAGACCAGCCTGGGCAATGTAGTGAAACTGTGCCTCAAAAATAAGTAAACAAATAAACAAATGAATAAAACATGTCACCTCGTTTTCTGTTTTCCCATTGTTATCACCAAAAAGGGAGTAAGATAGATTTTATATTAAATTGCTATTTGTATGTTTCCACCTTATCTAAATCAACTTCATTTTTCATCTCCACCACATACAAAGATGATTGTTACAAAAATGGGCAAACCATGTATATGTGGCTTGCTCCCACTTGTTCCTAATGTCCTTTTGGGAACCAGCTCACATTTCTAAGAAATGGGAAGCAGTACATAGAAGAAAAAAGAAATAAAAATAGACAAAATAAGAGACATTGTGAAGCATAGAACCTGGAATTTTAGTCCTATGCTTCTTAGTATTCTAAGGGTCTCACATCTTTCCACAAATTTGGTGAAGGCTTCTGACCCCTACTCCAAAAAAGATGTAATATTATCCAAATGGTAATTATTTCATTATTATACTTTTATGTTGGCTTCAACCCCAAAGGGAATCTCAATGCTAAAATTTAAATCCATAACAAAGTCTGGTAAAGGACATTTTCATATGATACCTTCTTATAAATACATTGTCCATTAAGCAAGAATTGGATTATATTTTCATACTCTTAGTCTGATTTTATTTTTAACTGCATGCTTAATATAGAATTATCCCCACCCCCACAGAATTAGCTCTTAGACAGAATCTTAAAAAGTTCTGTGATTATTTCCCCAGGTTTTGACCCTAAGTTAGGCATCTGGATCAAAAGGAATATTTACTTTAAATGTTTTGGGTGACAGTAATGGATCTTTGTTGTTTTTGTTATTGAAATTTTTGTATACCTGTTTGGTGAACAATTGTTTGGTGGGAAATCATCTTTTTCCTTTTAGAATGCATTCTGAATGATAAAAATGCCAGAGTGCTCTGCATTGCCTTGGGGAAATAATGGGCATGTCATCCATGGTAGGCCAACAAACAGTAGCTCTCTGAAATGTGAAAATAAAGAGGTTAGTCAAAAACATGAACAGCACTCAGACCTAGTTTATTTCATTGCAGACTTCCTAGAAGATGTGTATCATTCCTGCATATAGTACCTCCACCAGTCCTCTTATGTCTATAGCCTCATCTGATCCATTAGATGTCCTGCCTGTTCAAGAACTCAGAGGTAGCCAAGCGCGGTGGCACAAGCCTGTAATCCCAGCACTCAGAGAGGCTGAGACAAGAGAATCGCGAGTTCCAAGCCAGCCTCAGCAATGGCGAGGCACTAAGCAACTCAGTGAGACCCTGTCTCTACATAAAGCACAAAATAGGACTGAGGATGTGGCTCAGTGGTCGAGTGCTTCTGAGTTCAATCCCTGGTTAAAAAAAAAAAAAAAAAAAAGAACTCAGAGGTATCCTGCCAATAAATCCTCCTTTGCTTCATATGGACAGAATCAGTTTCTAATAAGCATACCTCAAACAAGGATGCTAAATGATACCATTCTTGTTTCTAAATTTCCCTCCAAAAGTATAATTTTCATTTTCATCAATAGTACCTGAAAGTATTAAGGTAAATTAAAAAAAAAACATAGAAACTGGCAAAATTTCCATTTAAATTTGCTTGATCAGAAATTTCATTCTTTATTCTTTCATTGAAACCAAATGATTCTGGGCTTGCACTTATTGTCAGAGTAAATAAACAAAATCTCACCATCAAAGTTGGAAATTATTTTGTGATGGGGCCATAGTTTCCCTAGCAAATACAAATGTCTTTATTATGCTTTGTGGAGATTTCTTTTTTAGCAGTGTGCTAAGTCAAAAGTTTGAAACTTGTCTCATCTCACCAGCAAGTGATCATCATTTAAATGTTTTTGTTAATAAATATCCAATTCATTGCAATGATTCGAGATATAATTTTGGCTTTCTCTCTTTATCTTTATTCAACTGCATAGAGCAGCAATTAATATCTGTGTATAAAAACATGTATCATTTTAAGTGGTAATTAGGAAGCAAATCACCTGTAAAACTTATGGAAAGATTATTAGAGTCTATTGGACTTGAATAACCCCATTTACATTTGGAGTTAAACTTTAAGTTGAAAGATCAAAAGCCTGAGCTCAAACAAAATGCAGATAGTCAGCTATGAAGATGAGATGATTCCTGACACTGAAGCTGGAGGCATACGTTAAGAACTGATTAAAGTATTTCTTTGCTTGGGAATGGAGACAGAGAAGGATGCACAAAAGCTTTAAGCTTTAATTAAAGCACTTCTACTGGGGATGGGGGAGTCTCTAGCAGTAATGAAATTAAATAGAACACCTCAAAACCGAACAAATACTGTTCAATAAAGGGAGTGTGTGTTTTGATTAGGCAAAGGAACAGGTATGGTCTAATGACTATTGCTAGACATGAGCATATAACTTTGAAATACTGACAATATTCAGGCAGGGGAGTATATTCCATTTCAATTCACAAATTTGAGCTTCAGAATGAATTATCCACTATGATTATTCTATTAGAAATATTACCATGAAGAAATAGAATAGAGCAGAAAATTTATGATGGATGATCATATGCAAATTTCTGAAGGGAAAGAACACTCAAAAATATTTCTTCCCTTTTCATATCATTCTGCATACCTAAACCAACTACAACAAAAACCAGAAAATATCAATTGACATTTATTATTAGGTGTTGTCCAAGAAACTGGAGCTAGGGTTGTAAATAGACTCCAACTGCTTTTCCCTTCTAGAATAGAGAAAGAGAGATTAAATATGTGTGTGAGAGGGGTTTATTTGAGGGTGTAATTTAATCACTAAGATTATTACAGCATGATGATGGTAGATGCAATGTATTTGAAATAAATTCCCTTGAACACAATATTTGAATAGATTTTGAGTTTAGAAAATTAGTGAGGATCTCCTTGATAAGGGAAAAATAAAAAAAATCTCAGGGGTGGTAATGAGTTTCTCATTGTTGAATATGAAGATTGAAGTCTATGCTTTTTTAAAAAAATTGTTTTAATTGTAGATAGACACAATATCTTTATTTTATTTATTTATTTTTATGTGGTGCTGAGGATTGAACCCAGTGTCTCACACTTGCAGGGCAAGCGCTCTACCACTGCGCTACAATCCCAGCCTAAGGTCTATCCTTTTAAGGTTAAGCAAAAGTAGGGGAGAGAAGTAAGTGATCATGGAGAATTTTTAGGACCTGAGCTTATTGGGTCTCCCAAATCATGATTTTTAATTCTTTCTTTTAATTTGTTCTAATTAGTTATACATGACAGTAGAATGCATTTTGACACATCATACATAAATGGAGTATAACTTCTCATTCTTTTGGTTGTACATGATGTGGAATTACTCCAGTCATGTAATCATACATGCACATAGAGTGATAATGTCTAATTCATTCTACTATTCTTCCTACCCTCATATGCCCTCCCCTCCTTTCACTCACCTCTGTTTAATCCAAAGTATCTCTATTCTTCCTTAGCCCCTCTGCCCACCGGGCCCCTTATTGTGAATTAGCATCTGCATGTCAGAGAAAAAATTTGGCCTTTGGTTTTTCAGGATTGGATTACTTCACTTAGTAGGATAGTCTCCAGCTTCATTCATTTACTGGCAAATGCCATAATTGCATTTTTCTTTAAGATTGAGTAATATTTCATTGTGTGCATATAGCACATTCGTATGTTGAAGGTCACCTAGGTTGGTTCCATAGCTTAGCTATTGTGAATTGAGCTGCTATAAACATTTATATGGCTGTATCACTGTAGTATGCTGATTTTAAGTCCTTTGGTATAAACCTAGAAGTGGTATAGTTGGGTCATATGGTGGTTCCATTTCAAGTTTTCTGAGGAATCTCCATACTGCTTTCCATAGTGGCTGTACCAATTTGCAGTCCCAGAAGCAATGTATGAGTGTGCCTTTATCCCCACATCCTCGCCAACATTTATTGTTACTAGTATTCTTGATAACTGCCATTCTGACTGGAGTGAGATGAAGTCTCAGTGTAGTTTCGATTTGCATTTCTGTAATTGCTGAAAATGATGAATTTTTTTTTATATATTTGTTAATCAATTGTATATGTTCTTCTATTTATTTATTATCTATTCAGTTTCTGAGCCCATTTATTGATTGGATTATTATTATTATTATTATTGTGTGTCAAGTTTTTTTGAGTTTTTATATATATCCTAGAGATTAATGCTCTATCTGGGTGCATGTGGTAAAGATTTTCTCCCATTCTATAGGCTTTCTCTTCATGTTGTTGGTTCTTTCCTTTGCTGAGAAGAAGGTATTTAGTTTGAATCCATCTCATTTATCGATTCTTTATTTTACTTCTTGCGCTTTAGGAGTCTTGTTAAGGAAGTCAGTTCCTAAGCCAACATGGTGGAGATTTTAGCCTACTTTTTCTTCTATTAGGTGCTGGGTCTCTTCTGTTCTAGTGCTTAAGTCTTTGATCCACTGTGAGTTGAGTTTTTTGCAGGGTGAGAGATAGGGGTTTAACTGCATTTTGCTACGTATGGATTTCCAGTTTTCTCAGCACGATTTGTTGAAGGGGCTATCTTTTCTCCAGTGAATATTTTTGGCACCTTTGTCTAGTAAAAATTCTGATTTTGAATTGTAAAAATGTTTTGACAAAATGACAGTGATTCATTTGAGTCTTGATCACAGAGTTGTGGTCAGTTATTTCCTGTGTGCTACTGCTTATCCATGAGAAAACTCAAGAACTGGTTAGTACCTGTCTTGTTTACTGATTATTTACCTGATATCAAACATGGTGTGAATACAGCATAGACTAGGCATCTAGGGAGTCAGATCAGATAAAAGATTGATTCCAAGCATTAGCAAAATTTTATGATTTAGCTACAGTTGACAAAACTGGAGGAAAAAAACATTAGGGTGATCAGAATTTAGAATCCAAGATTTATTTATGGCCAAATAGATGATTAGGTTAGTACCTACTTCCCCCCTGGGCATGAGTCTCTCTTATTTTCATAAAAGAAACCAAGCAAGATGCAAATACTATTATTTCCGGTAGTACTTTGTTAAACTGAACTGTCCTTCAGATGCAGTGCTAATGTTAATTAGAGAGCCACAAAGAATATTAGAAATTTACAGATATTTTTTAGTTTTACATCATGATAAGCATTAAATTGAATACTTGGCACGTTTCTTTTTACTTTTACTTAAGGTAGCATATTCAATGAAAGTGAAAGGATTTGGGTTCTACTTGTAATCTGTGGGTAAATATAACTCTAGATTTTTCTAGTCAATATAGATAATCTTTAATCAAAATAAAACTATTATTAACTAGTAAACATTATTTACATTTTCTGTCTAAATGTTGGGGAAACATTTTTCATGATTTTCAGTATTTCTGTCTGTCATTTTCTCTTCCTGAAACTTTCCTGACTTGTATCCCAGGCCTAGATTAAATATCCATTGATATGATCACAGTAGGAAAATTAATTACTCATCTTCCTTGTTCTCACAACCCTTAGTTTGCAGAACTTCTTACCTCTTCCTGAGTTCATCTCTTTCTAAGTCCATTGCCTCCACTGATTGAGAGCTTACCTGGAGAATGGGATCAAGTGCATCCTCTTCATACACTCAGATCTTAGCCCAGTCTTGCATGTGGTGTGCCCTTGTAAATGGCAGCTCAACAAATTTTCTCAATTTTCTTATTTAGTTATATTGCATTGGCCTCACTCTCAAAATCTACACAAGAAAGTAGGAAAAATTAGTCTAGAACTTAGAATACCCTCAAAGGACTTGCTGAATTTGAAAAATTGGTTTGGAATTTCAGTACACAAATCCAGAATATGGTTGAAGGCGGTTGAAATTTGCTGTTCCTGCTTGTAATTTCTGATGTATTAGTGAGTGTCACTAATGTTGGTTGCAATTTTATATGTAAAGTACAGGACCTAGGACTAAAACTCTTTGTGGGGACTTTCAAAAATGTTTGAAATTTTACATAAAATTTACATACTTATATATGAAATAGAAACATTGAAATTAATCACTGTTCAATTAGTTGTCCACAAATTATTAACAATTATCCAACAGTGCTCAATGCAATTCTTATATAGATATAAAGATAATAAAGTATAATCAAACCTAATAAAGTTATAATCATAAGGAATGAATAATGTATCTTCTAGAAACTCAGTTATAAAAGTTAGAAAATGTCACTTTTATTCTAATGGATGTGCACATATATCTTAATATGCCTAGAACAGCATGGGGCAGGGATTCCCAAGTAGAAATGTACTAGTATTTCATTCAGGAAGGTGGATTAGGAGGTACTAAAATGGTCCCACCATCATCTATTTGCATAAAAACGCTTATAAGTGATTTTTCTGTACCATGTCACTTATCTATTAACTTCTTTTTAAAATTTGTTCTAATTAGTTATGCATGACAGCAGAATGCATTTGGACACATTGTACACAAATGGAGAACAACTTCTAATTCCTCTGGCTGTACACAATGCAGAATTACACTGGTCATGCAATCACACATGTACCTAGGGTAATGATGTCCATTTCATTCCACCATCCTACTTACCTCCACACACCCTCCCTTACCTCCTTCTGCCCAATCCAAATTTCCTCCATTCTTCCCTAGCCCCCTCCTCCCATTATGGATCAGTATCCACTTATCAGAGGTAACATTCAGCTTTTGGTTTTTTTGGGATTGGCTTATTTTGCTTAGCATAATATTATCCACCTCCATCCATTCACCTGCAAATGCCATCCATTTCATTCTACTTTAAGGCTGAGTAATATTATTAACTTCTTTCCATTCACATGGCTCCAGAATCCACTTAACTACTATTGAGCATTTGAATCACTTCACTTTTCTAGTAACAGTTCTTCCTGCCTCCAATGATGATATTTTATGTCATCTTCATTGTAGTGAAGAATGATTTACCCAAGTTTTTCTAGTGATTTGAGCATAAAAGGGTGTTGTATTTTGTCAAATGCCTTCTCTGCATCAATTGATAAAATCATATGATTCTTATCTTTAAGTCTATTGATGTAATGTATTACATTGATTGATTTCCATATGTTGAACCAACCTTGCATCCTTGGGATGAACCCCACTTGATCATGGTGCACTATTTTTTTGATATGTTTTTGTATGTGATTTGCCAGAATTTTATTGAGAATTTTTGCATCTATGTTCATCAGGGATATTGGGCTGAAGTTTTCTTTATTTGATGTGTCTCTGTCTGGTTTTGGAATCAGGGTGATACTAGCCTCATAGAATGAGTTTGGAAGGGTTCCTTCCTTTTCTATTTCATGAAATAGTTTGAGGAGAATTGGTATTAACTCTTCTTTGAAAGTCTTGTAGAACTCAGCTGAGAATCCATCTGGACCTGGGCTTTTCTTGGTTGGCAGGCTCTTGATGGCATCTTCTATTTCCTTGCTTGAAATTGATCTGTTTAAGTTGTGTATGTCCTCTTGGTTCAGTTTGAGTAGGTCATATGCCTCTAGAAATTTGTCAGTGTCTTCAGGGTTTTCTCTTTTACTGGAGTATAAATTTTCAAAATAGTTTCTAATTATCCTCTGTATTTTAGTAGTGTCTGTCATGATATTTCCTTTTTCATCTCAAATTTTAGTAATTTGGGTTTTCTCCCTCCTCCTTTTCGTTAGGGTGGCTAAGGGTTTGTCAATTTTGTTTACTTTTTCAAAGAACCAGCTTTTTGTTTTTTCAATTTTTTGAATTGTTTCTTTTGTTTCAATTTCATTGCTTTCATCCCTGATTTTGATTATTTCCTGTCTTCTATTTCTTTGGGTATTAATTTGTTCTTCCTTTTCTAAGGCTTTGAGTCAAAGAGTCAATTCATTTATTTGTTGGCTTTTACTTCTTCTAATGTATGAGTTTAGTGCTATAAACTTTCCTCTTAGCACTGCCTTCATGGCATCCCAAAGATTTTGATATGTTGTATCAGAGTTTTCATTTGCCTCTAAGAATTTTTTTATCTCTTCCTTGATGTCTTCTGTTATCCATGCATCATTCAATAGCATTTTATTTAGTTTCCAGGTGATGGAGTAGTTTCTGCTTTTTAATCTGTCCTTAATTTGTAATTTTATTCCATTGTGGTCAGATAGGATTATGCTCAAAACAGTAGAAAAACTTGGGATAGAAGGAACATGCCTCAACTTTGTAAAAGCTATCTATACTAAACCCAAGGCCAACATCATCCTAAATGGAGAAAAATTGGAATCATTCCCTCTGAAAACAGGAACTAGACAAGGATGCCCTCTCTCACCACTGCTATTTAATATAGTCCTTGAAACACTAGCCAGATCAATTAGACAGATGAAAGAAATAAAAGGGATACAAATTGGAAAAGAATATCAAACTATCATTATTTGCGGATGATATGATTCTATGCTTAGAGGATCCAAAAAATTCTACCAGAAAACTTTCAGAACTAATAAATGAATTCAGCAAAGTAGCAGGATATAAAATCAACACCCACAAATCAATTGCATTTCTATACATCAGTGATAAACCCTCTGAAAGAGAAATTAGGAAAACTATCCCATTCACAATAGCCTCAAAAAAAAAAATACTTGGGAATCAATTTAACAAAAGAGATGAAAGACCTCTACAATGCAAACTACAAGACACTGAAGAAAGAAACTGAAGAAGACCTTAGAAGATGGAATAATCTCCCATGCTCCTGGATAGGCAGAATCAATATTCTCAAAATGGCCATACTTCCCAAAGTGCTATATAGATTCAATGCAATCCCAATTAAAATCCCAACATTATTCCTTAAAGAAATAGAAAAGACAATCATGAAATTCATTTGGAAGAATAAAAGACCCAGAATAGCCAAAGCAATCCTTACCAAGAAGAGAGAAGCAGGAGGCATCACAATACCTGACCTCAGATTATACTACAAAGCTATAGTAACAAAACGGCATGGTACTGGCACCAAAATAGACATGTAGACCAATGGTATAGAATAGAAGACACAGAGATGAACCCACTTAAATACAGTTACCTTCTAAGAGATAAAGGAGCCAAATACGTACACTGGAGAAAAGACAGCCTCTTCAACAAATGGTGCTGGGAAAACTGGAAATCCATATGCAGCCAAATGAAACTAAACCCCTGTCTCTCACCATGCACAAAATTCAACTCACAGTGGATCAAGGACCTGGGAATCAGACCAGAGACCCAACGTCTAATAGAAGAAAAAATAGGCCCAAATCTTCATCATGTCAGATTAGGACCATACTTCCTTAACAAAACTCCTATAGCACAAGAAGTAAAATCAAGAATCAACAAATGGGATGGATTCAAGCTAAAAAGCGTCTTCTCAGCAAAAGAAATAATCAATGAAGTGAACAGAGAGCCAACATTCTGGGAACAAATCTTTGCCACACACACATCTGATAGAGCACTAATCTCCAGGATATATAAAGAACTCAAAAAACGACACCAAAAAAACCTAACAACCCAATCAGTAAATGGGCCAAAGAACTGAACACAAACTTCACAGAACAAGATATATGAAAAAATGCTCAACATCTCTAGCAATCAGAGAAATGCAAATCAAAACTACCCTAAGATTTCATCTCACACCACTCAGAATGGCAATTATCAAGAATACAAACAACAATAAGTGTTGGCGTGGTTGTGGGGAAAAAGGCACACTCATACATTGCTGGTGGAACTGCAAATTGGTACAACCAATCTGGAAAGCAGTATGGAGATTCCTTAGAAAACTTGGAATGGAACCACCATTTGAGCCTGCTATCCCACTCCTCAGTCTATACCCAGAAGACTTAAAAATAGCATACTACAGTGCTGCAGCCACTTCAATGTTTATAGCAGCTCAATTCACAATAGCTAAACTGTGGAACCAACCTAGATGCCCTTCGATAGATGACTGGATAAAGAAACTGTGGTATAGATACACAATGGAATATTACTCAGCAATAAGAGAGAATAAAATTATGTCATTTGTAGGTAAATGGATGGAGTTGGAGAATATCATGCTAAGTGAAGTAAGCCAATCTCAGAAAACCAAATGCCGAATGTACTCATTGATAAGTGGATGCTGATCCATAATGTAGGGAAGGACATGGGAACAATGGTGGATCTCTGTTCACAGGGGTGTAAGGGGGGAGGGGGCATGGGGACAGCAAGGGTGGTGGAATATGATGGTCATAATAACCCTAACTTTATGTATGACTGCCTATATGTTGTGATTCTATACAACTTACAACTAGAGAATTGATATGTTATCCTCTATGTACAATGAATCAATTTGCACTGTTAACATGTAAGCCTAAATAAAACAAAACAAAACAAAAAGAATGATCTACCATAGTATGCTCTTATTCTTCCCTCCCATTGCCTCCTAGTGCTTCAGGAAAAATAAATAAATAAATAAATAAAAACCTTTATAGTATAATAATAAATAAACTCCAAGTAATGGCTTCAATTAACCAACCTCTTAAGACTTAGCTTTCTCAATTGGAACCATTGTCTTCTCTTTTCCCTTTCCATGCAGGAACACTTTACCTTCTAACAGTATTGAATTTTTTGTCATTTCTTAAATAAACAATACTTTTTGTCTTCTTTGAGTGTGGTATTCTTTCTACTGGAAATCTTTGAACATCTCACATTTGCACATTGTAAACAACACCTCTTCATCATTGAGGGCTTCACTTACAGATCACCTATTCTGTTCCTCAAGATAAATTGAGTGGTGATTTCACCAGCTTCCATGTCTCTTTCCCCTTCCCTTCTCAAACCCTCTTCCCTCCAGCCATAAAACTCCACTGACCCCTCTCTATGTTTTATTTTATTCCTGGCCTTCCTTCCCTCATCTTTTTTTTTTTTGGTATTGAGGATTGAACTCGGGGGCACTCAACCATTGAGCCACATCCTAGCCTTATTTTGTGTTTTATGTAGAAACAAGGTCTCACTGAGTTGCTTAGCACCTCGCAGTTGCTGAGGCTGGCTTTGAACTCGTGATTCTCCTGCCTCCGCCTCCCAAAGTTCTAGGATTACAGGCATGCGCCATCGCACCCGGGTCCCTCATCTTTTTATATTGATTTCCTTTTTGACATTCCATACCTTATACTTCTATTGTTCACCTCTTATGCATTCTCAAAAGTTTGTAATTCATATCCTCAGAGAAAACATCCATATTTACTTTTCCTTCCTATAATCATTTTTATACTCTGGACATATGATTCATATTATCTATGTAATTATTAATCATTTGTCATATAGTTCTCTCAAACATCATCAGTGTTTCTGTCATATATGATTGTTTAGTTCTGATAAAAAGAGTTCTAGTATGGGAAGAACTAGTGGCAAGTTCTTTGATGGCAAAAGTTATATGCATCTCCTAGAGCAACTAATAAAGTTTTTTTTTACATTACTAGAGGTTTGTAAAGGTTATTAGCTGAATGAATAAATAGATATGTGAAGGAATTCATTAACAATTTTGTTGAATAAATATGAGTAACAAATGGGAAGGAGGTATTTTACATCAATGGAAAAAATGAATTGTGGAAATTATTTTTTAAAACTGACTGACTATAAGAAACTTCAAAAGAATAAGATTTTAATAAATGTGGTTGAGAGAAATCAATTTTGATAATTTGCTGTGACTTCTTGACCAAAATAAAATTGACTTTGGTGAAAATGCTATCAGGGAGAAATTATTGAATACAATAGATCAGAGTTCTATGCATGTCTCCACATTCTCCAATATGCAGTTTGAATGTTGCTAAGGGGAATTTAGATTCTTTTTTATGCAAAATTGAAGGAATTAGCATATTGCAACATCTGCTGATGAGTTGTTACCTAATTTGCCAGTATTTCAATGCTGAACACAATATTGAAGTAATTGCCACCTGTTTTTGTGTTTTCCATCAGTAATATACTGTTGTAACTTTTAGCTTCATGTTTTGTGAAGACTATAATAGTATAGTGCTCTGTGAAACACACCCCAAGTGAAGTAATTAAAAAGCAATTAATTAGCATCACCTTGACAGAGTAAACAGATATTTTTGTGATTACAGTTTAACTAATATCAATTCTTTTGGCATTAACACAAACTATGTTTAAAGTTTAAATTAAATGTACTTAACTGATACATAAATATACATATAAATGGGTTGTGTACATATAAATGGGATACAATGTGATATTTCAGCACATGTACACAGTATGCAATGTTCAAATCAGGTTAAACATATCTACCAAAATTTTATTACTTTCTATGGTAAAAATATTCAAAAGTATTTTGCTTACCTTTGAAGTATACATTATTGTTATCTGTAGTTATTCTTTTGCACAAAACATAGCAGAACTTCTTAATCCTATCTAACTTTACCTTAGCGTAAAAATATTTTCAAAAGTGATAGAAGAATAAATTAAGGTTTGAGAGAAGTTAAGAAGTCTGTTGTACCACTTATACTATGCTGACTTGAAGTAGGTTTAATTTCCATGTAATTTGAAAACAAAAAACAATTACACAAGCAGTAAGAAAGAAAAATCAGAAATAGAACAATAAGAAAGAAAGCAGGGCAATATTTTCAGGGCTCTGAAATTTTTGATATTTGTTTTGTTTTGCTTTCACTGCAGAAAAAATAATTGGCTTCCTGACTTATTTATATTGCTACCAATTTTGTTGACACTAAGTATCATAGCCCTTTGAAACTCAAAAATCAGCTTACTGGAGTCATATCTAATACAGTGTAGCGGCAGATGCCTACCAAATACTCTTATTTCACACAGTGTGCAGTTGTAGCTGGGAAGAAGTTGGATATGTGGAAGATACATTTCCCATTCTTCCTTGCATCTATATGGGTTCTTGCCAAAGGCATACAAGTTATTTTGATTTATTTTACTTTTGGAATTGAGCATAATTTTGTTTAATACACTAGGATATGCCCTATCATACTTTTCTCCATGCCTCATCTGATTGCCAGATGCAAAACCTTCCAAACTCTTAGAGACAGTAGAGCTAGAAAATGGAAGAAGTTGAGGTCCTCAGTTCCAAAATTCCCAAATGGAGAAATGTGATCCATTGGCCAGGAACATTTGCACAACAGTTATGTGAATAAGAAGTATGTATGTGTGTGCACACGCACATGTGCACATGTATGTACATGCACCATGCACATTGTATGTACACAAATATACACAAACACTATTAAATTGAGGTGGTATATTGGTTATAGTAACCAGAATTATTTTGTGGCCATTGCATTAGTATTGAGATCTTAATAATACCCTCTAATATAAACACTGATCCTTTTGTTGCCAATTTTGATTGAATCCTAAAAAGAAGTTTCACCAACAACACTTCTTGAATTACCATTATTTTTTTAATCATGTTTTTCAAGCATCCAACTAACATAAAATACTGTGATCTTTGGTTTGTTGCCAACATGCAGAGGGAAGAACAGAGGGTTGAGAGATGAGGGCGCGGACAAGATGCAGCACTGTGGGATCCAGTGTACCTAACACCCATCCCTAGTTCTTAAATTCTCTTCCTTCTTGCTCTTAGTTTTTTTCTTTCTTTTCTTCCTTCATCTGGCTTGGGTTGTGTCAACTGAAAACATATTGATGAAAATAATTCCAGGATATGATGAGCCCTATAAATCAGGTAGAGATGCTTAGATTATTTGGAATTAGGATGGAAATAAAGTTGATTGCAATCCAAAAAAGAGACAGGTTTAAGTATTAAATTATTCAAAGGAATGTTCACTATATACAAAACATCTTAGTAAACATATTCCAGCAGAAGTTTAAGAATTACTACCATGAACTCTGTAAAAGTTGATGAAGCAGAGAAATGCTTCATAGAAATGCTTTGTAGAAATACTTACTCTTATTCACAGTTACATAAAACTGTATGCATGATTTAATTAAAAACTGAGTAAAATATAAGTGTGGAGGCACTTGTACTATAAAATATAAATGAGTTACTGTCAAAAGCTTCTTTCATTCTTTTCCATTTTTTTAATGACCTACATACTATAAACCAAAAATATATTTCTCTTGGAATTTAAGCCGAGTGGATAATAGTTTGACCAATTTATGTGGCATTTTACAAATAACTTTTAATTAAGACTCAAGCAGCAGCGATGGAAGAGTGAAGGCTCATGTACAGAGCCTCTGGCTATACCATAATAGGTTCCTACTGAAAAAGTCCAAGTTTGCTCCATGAGAGACTCATAACAAATAATAGTTCACACAGATTCAATCAGAAGAAAAAAACCTGAAACACTAACATGCCAAGTGCAGATGATGCCAAGTGACCAGCATGCACTTGAGTGGCGGGGAATAAATTCTCTTAGCCGAACCTCCTCTTTCTACCTCACAGGAAGTTCTGATCTGCTGAGTTTTCACAACATTTTATGGTAAAGCTATTCCTTATATAATTCTCATCAAAACTTCTCATTTGGATATTTGATCTATTATACATCACAGATGTCCTTCTGAGAGACTCTAGGCACAGAACATTTGCTCTACTGGTTAATTGAGAGGCACAACCAAAAGCTACAGCATGAGGAACCCTGGCTACAATGTTTTTCCTTGAATTATTTCTAAGCTATGTCATCAGATCCAGTATATCTCTGCCTATCTCTTGGCCTTTGGCTAGTAGACCATGTTTGCTAAGTTCAGGCAACTTTATAATGTGGCCTTTGTGCTTTAGTCCATACTGGATACACTTCCTCATGGTAGCCTCATGGAACTTTAACTCAGCTTCAGATTTTTCAAGGAGGAGAATTTGAGCTATTCCAGGCAGCTGTTAAAAACAAATCCAAACTGGCCTAGGTAAAAAGAAAAGTTGGTACACTCCACATTTGAAGAAGACAAGGGAAGATGCTATGACTTTTCCACCAAGGCAAGATTCAGGATTGCCAAAGTACTCAATTTTTTTTCTCTGTATTGTAGCTTTCCTCCATGTTGAACCCATTTGATCAATCTATTTCCACATGGAGCATCCTAACACTATCAGATTTGTGTGTGATTCTCTTAATCAACATAAGAAAGAGTTTCAGAAAAATTCAAGAATTAAAATTCATTGAACTAGTTAACGAGTTATGTTTTCATCTCACTGTAGCCAGAAGGGAGAACCTGCTGATTGACAAGGGCTGTGTAACATATTAAAAATCAGAGCCAGCAAACTGATAATGAGAAATAAGTTGTTCCATAAATTAAGGTGAATGTGTTGTTATAAAAGTAGGAAAGATGGATAAGGACCCAACAAAGTAACAGTAGCTGGGCACAGTGCCTCCTGCCTGTACTCCCAGCAGCTCAACAGCCCGAGGAAGGAGAATTTAAAGTCCAAAGCCAGTTTCAGCTGAGAATCAGTGAGATCCTAAACAACTCAGCAAGACCCTGCCTCAAAAAAAAAAAAAAAAAAAATCGGTGGGAATGTGGTTCGGTGGTTTGGTGCTTCCTCTGGTTTCAATCCCCAGCACCAAAAAGAAAAAAAAAAAAAAGGAGGAGTAGTGAGAGGAGGAGGAGGGGAAGTAGCAGTAACAGTAAAATAAATCTGATGTCTTTGTGTCTCCCCAACTATAAGGCACACAAAATTACTCCTGTGATCCAAGCACTGTTTCTTCTCAGTAGTTGCTATCCTTGATCCCAAATAGAAACTGAGGCTACTATAGAGATGACAAACTGCAGTGACTTACAGAGGTATGTGTCACATGCAACCCTTTTCTGACTGTAGTCTCTTGGACTTGTGATGATTAATCAAGATCAAAATAGTATCCTTCAAGGGAGAAAGATGATTGTATAGTCAATCCCATGAGAAGCATTTCTAGTTTAAACAGCCCAAATAATCACAGTGTAATTTTCCCAAATTCAAAGTACCTATCCATCAATAGTGAGCTGAAGCCACTCTTCCTGAGAGACTAACTACAGGAAAGGAATTGATTTCTTTTTCTTTTTTCTTTTTTTCTTTTTTAGTTTCACATTAACATTAATTACTATTCTTTGATGCCTAAGATATTGTTTGACAAAGGTAGGATCTACTTGTGGCTAAAGGCCATTCATATTCATCTGTAATTAAGCTTGTCATTGTCTTAGCTACATATAGACCAATCAGAACAGTCTAGTTGCATTATCTGAAAATGTGCCACCTGACTCCAAAGAACTGATGTTGATATGGAGTGATCTTCTTATTTATTTTGTCAAAAGATATTTGGCAATCTTCAAGCACACTTTGGGAGAACTGGTTGGTTTCTAATGGAAGGAGATGGGGACACAATCAAATGAATGGCATGAACCACTGTGACAGATGTTAAAGTACATAATATGTAAGCTTCAAAAGACCAGTGACCTTACCTTTACTGTCCATGGCTGCCCTGAGGTACTGATGATAAAAATGTTGGGCAAATAATAAGCACACAGAAATATTGGTGCACACAGGGGTTATAAGATGAAAAAGAAAGCAAAATTTGGAAGCAGTATAAATGGGGTAAAAAATTAGTTAAAATGCAATTTCAACTACTATGTGGAAAACAGGTAAATTGGACTGATCACGTGATTAGAAAGTCAATGAATATTTATGTTTGCAGAATCCACTCTTTTTTTTCCTTCCATTCACTTTATTAGCACAAGAGCAGGTATTATGTCTGAGGAATATGGATTTGGGGATGAAGGTCAGATTTAGAATCAAGAATTCCTCAATTTGCTAGCAGTGTGAAGGGGTAGTTTTGTAAACTCCCTACTTCAATTTCAACATATGAAAACTGGATTTTATGATAATTAAATAAGCTATGTTTAAAATGATTATAAGAATATTTGACTATGGAAACTTAGATATCTAGATAGTAATATAAATTTTATATCTATATAATATATATTGCTGTTAATAAGTTCTAAAAATTATGGTTTTCAGCCAATTTTTTTTTTCATGCCAAGGATTGAACTCAGGGGCACTCGACCTGAACCACAACCCCAGCCCTAGTTTGTATTTTATTAGAGACAGGTTTTCACTGAGTTGCTTAGCGCCTTGCTTTTGCTGAGGTTGGCTTTGAACTTGTGATCCTCCTGCCTCAGCCTCCCTAGCTCTTGGAATTGCAGGTGTGCACCAGCCAAAAATTTTTCTAAAAAGTAGTGTTCTAAACAAAGTTGAGTTTTATCAAGCATCACCCCATGGTTAATTATTAACTCTTCCTTTAAATCTTTGTTATAGTTGAATATAAGAAAATATTTCATAATCCCATATTCTTATCAGTAATACAGGAAAAGTATCAAAGGGCATTAAAATACAGGGACACACTGGTCATGAACTGCTGCTTCTGAAGATACTTCATATCAATTACTTACGAGCTCTCTGTGGTGCTTATCCACTGTCTTTCATGCTATTCATCTATATGTATGTGTATAATATATATACACACACACACACACACACACACACACACACATACACACACAGAAATATGTGTGTGTATGTTCTTTGACATTGAGGGTTACCTAAGGATAGCAAAATTTCCTATAAATTTAGTGCAATCAGGTAATTTCCACCAATATTGGTTGGTTTTGCCACATATTTAAAATTGGATCTAGAAATTCTTGTATTTAGGCTATCACCACAGATTTTTCATGATTAAATTTCCGTAATTGTTCTAGCTTTCTGCTCTGAGGTGCAGCCTACTCTTTAAGACTCTGCTCACATATTTCATCTCCTTGGTCTTAGCGACTTGCTGCCTCTTCCCATCTTTATTATGCCAAACAATTTAGATCTATATCCCTCATTTGGGTTTGTACTTCCTTGGCATTCCTGAAGATTGCTTCATGTGTTCGCTGAAGGAAATGACAATGTGTTTTGGATCCCACACTTTATTCTTGCACAAATTTTGATATTTAAGCCTTTCTTTTAACCCTTCTCCACTAATATATATATGTGTATATGTATATGTATATACATACAGAGATTTAATATGAATTGCACCATCTACCTTCTACCTAACACACACACACACACACACACACACACACACACACACGCCCCTACCTTAAATAGTTTCTATCTTATGAAAGAATGTGTTCCACTGTTTGTAAATGCATGTTTGTGGAGGGAAAGGTGAAAGAGATAGTTCTGCTTAATTTTCCAAGCAAAATTCTGTGCTTCGAGATTGGACAAATAATAATCTGCTTCCCAGCACTTTCGATGCCAGCACCTCCAGTAGCACTGGAGCCCCAGAACTGTGCTCTGCATAGAGTAGCCACTGTCTCATTGTGGGCATTTTAATGAAATTAATTGAAATTCAAAATTCAAATCTTCAGTCTCACTACTCTCATTTTACCTGTCCATTAGCCACATGTGGCTAAGGCTACCACATGGACAGAGCAGATTTTAAAATATTTCAATTTCTATACAAAGTTCTATCAGACCATCCTCAGAAGGAGTTGACTACAGAATTTGTAAACATGTGTTTTGAAAA
Source organism: Geosciurus inauris (assembly GCA_004024805.1). Taxonomy (NCBI): domain Eukaryota; kingdom Metazoa; phylum Chordata; class Mammalia; order Rodentia; family Sciuridae; genus Geosciurus; species Geosciurus inauris. The sequence continues at coordinate 56,870 of PVHX01011702.1, forward strand.
GTTGAGCATTGTCTTGTGTCTTCCATGAGGCCTTGCACATGGAGATGATTAATAAACACATGACCTTCATCCTAGCTTTCACCCTATAATTATTCTTATTCCAGATGTTGAAAGTGAAAGAAAAGTTATATAAGTAATTTAAAATAATGGACAGTTTGCATTGGTGTATTTTAATCATCCTAAAAATGTTTTTCCTCTGCAATGATAATGTATACTTGTGACATTTTTGTGATTTCCATTGTATAATATTTTTTAAACTTTACTTTATGACCTATTCATATTTAATGGGGTCAGTTTATTAAATAATAAATAGTATGTTTTAAAATGTTAAAATTCTGTCAAAGAAAAATAAGAGTATGTCACACATAGATAGGGTGAACAATGTTCATTAAACTTCTGCTTTAGTTTTGCTACATTGAGTCATGATGTAAAAATGCTTACTTACAGTGGGTCATATTTTAAAATGTTTTAAAGCAATTATAGAAAAATCCAACAGGGTTGGCACCTCCACAAGTGTTAATGTAACATTTTGATATTTCAGCTTTCAAAGAGAATGCAAAATGTTTCTATTTCCAAGGAATGAGAGTTTTAGAGAGCAATGTTTTATAGTAGTAATCTAAGCATATACAAGTTATTTGTGAAAACTAATGAGGAAAGGCTACAAATCATGCCATTTTCTGAAGTCTTTACTAGAAACATAAATTATTAGATTCATCAATCATCTCAAATATTACCAGATTACTCTGTGAAATTTAACTTGGGTTTTCCTAGCACACTGTAAAACTTAATATCTCTTAGTACACTTTAAAAAATTTCTCCCTCTCTCTCTCTCTGTCTTTCTATCTCTCTGTCTCTTGCTCTCATTTTTGTTCTTTCAATCTTTCTCACTCAGATAAGTAATGTGATCATACCATCAACCCAACATGATTACTAATCCTTGTGATACCTCAATTGTATACCCCCAAAATTCACATTTTGAAGCCCTAACCTTCACTATCACCGAATATGACTTTATTTGGCATCACAGTTTTTTTCAGCAAGGTAATTAAGTTAAAATTAGGTCATTAAAGTAGACTTTCATCCAGTCTGTATTCTTATGCAAAGAGAAAATGAGGACACAGATAAACACACAGAGGGAAGACTCTATAAAGATGTGGAAAGAAGACCACCATCTCTAGGCAAATAATAGAAGCCTTACAAGAAACCAACCCTGCCAAACCCTTAATCTCAGACTCTCAGGCCCCAGGATTGTGAGAAAATGAGTTTCTGTTGTTTTAGTCACCTAGTATGTGGGATATTACTATGGTAAACAGAACAAATTCATCCAATCTCCATGTTCTTTGTATCTTAGTTTTTTCCTCTTAAATTTTAAGTAAATGAATAAATAAGTGTTTTGGCTAAAGTCTGTTAGTTGCAAGAAGCAAAACTGGTTTGCTCAATGAAAGAAACAGAATTTACTGGAAGATATGAAATAGTTCCACAAATCAAAGAAAAATGTACAGAACCAGTACTCTGGGAGGACTGGAAGGGAAGTAGGCAGCATTTGGGGAGCTCAGAATGGAAGGAGAGTCATAATAAATGTTGGCGTTTTTTTTGTGTGCTTTCTCCAGGCTCACATTCCAGTAAAAGAGTATTATTTGTCCTAGTTTACATGAAGAACTCTCCCCTGAGAGATGTACAAGGGTTTTGATTGACAGTTCTACCACAAAGCTACATAATGAGGAAAAGTGCCATTCCCAGATAAAATCAGTTTTCATTTCTCTCTCTTTCTTTCCTTTCCTTTCCTTTCCACTCCTTTGCCCTCCTCTCATTTTCTTTCTCCCCACCACCCCGATTGCTTTCTTTCTTTCCTCAGAAGAGGAGCAAATGCAAGTTGGGCCAAAATAGCAATAATATGCTAAACTTCAGGTTTAATTGTTTAACATAGATCATTAACATTTTTAGGTCACATCATATTGGCTATATCAAAATGTGATACCTTTTATAAATTAAATATTAATTAAAATATAAATAGAGATTGAATTGATTCCAAACAATTTTGGATTTTCATGGCTTTTTTTCTACATAACCCAAATTAAATTTTTATAGGATAAGTACACACACAAAATAAGATTGCATAGAAAAAAATATTTTAACACAGTAATTTAGCTCTGATACCTATAAGCAATTTGAATTTTAAAAAGCAGCCATTTTCATTACTTTATCTTTTCCCTAAGATTCAAAAATTGGAGAGCAAACTATACAAGAATTTTTATCTGAAAAAAGGTAGAACAACAGCCCCAATAGTTTTTCCTAGTTTTCTGGTGGAGACTGTTACGACGACAGTATCATCTATTTTAATGATTTCAAATCCTTTCTGTGGCCCAAAACTACTTTTCCCAAAGGCACCATAAATTGGAGAAGGCTACACTTCAACATGTGTTATTCAGTTAATTTTCGGCCTTGATCTAACAAGCAGTTATGAGACCGTTAAATGTTTTGGAGTGCAGCTGCTGTCTGCCATGTCAAAATGATCGAGGTGCCAGTGTTTAGTTGTCATTCACTAGCTTGATTTCTTCACTAGTTCAATTAACTAGAAAGTGTTTATATGCTAAGCTAAGAGATGCAAAGATAAAATAGCTATTTTCCCCAAAGCTTGTAATTTTATGAGAAGACAGAGCAACACAACATGAGAAATATCCTAATGGGTTAAAGAGGTTTTGTTTTGTTTTTTAAAATGTGAACATAGAGAAAAGAGAACAAAGTCCTATGAGGCAGAGTTAAGAACAATTTATAAAAGAGGTGGGACTGGGGTTTGGTCAGCATGCTATTAGCTCTGAAATTTGTGTATATATAATTAAACTTCAAAGTGATTATTTATGCTGACTAGTTAAAATGCCTCACTGCTGAAAAATCTTTGAATAATTAATTAGGTCTTCACTTTATATAGGACATTCTGGGGAAAAAAATAGTACTAAAACAACTAAGATGGCAAGAATAGCGTGCCATAATAGGCTTAGTATTTTAACAAATAAGACATCCAATTAAGTTTGAATTTCATACAAATGATGAATAATTTATTTAGTGTAACTGTGTCTCATGTAATACTTGGGACATATTCATACTGAAAAATATTATGCATTTTTTATTTGAAGTGCAAATTTAACAGGGTGTTTTCTAGTATATCCGGCAGACAGACTCAGGATGAAAAAAGAAAGAAGGAGCAATGCTGGGAAGTTGAGAAGTAAAAAGCAAACCAAAACTGAGAAGAAATAATAATGCGTGTGGGGTAGGGAGTAGAAGTAGAGAACAGCAGAGTTTTTCATCAAAGCACTGTTATTTTGTATCTAAAGATTTTAAAGATGCTTTATTAATACTCATCAGTAAAATAAAATGTTTTATTCTGCAGTTCATATAAACACTATCTCTGAGAAAATTCAGGAAAAGCTACTTTTTGTTACAGATTTTCAAAGCCATTCCAATTGTGCTTGTCATTATCCAAAATCCAAATTAATGCCAAGTTCTTCTATGAATCCATTGATTATATCTTAGACCAAAATTACAGAATTTTACACGGACTAAGATTTCTAGGTGAATTAGTTGAGGAGCAATTGGAATCATTTCTCAAATTCCCACTAGGGCTTACGATTTCTTTTTCTTTTTTTATGGTGCTGGGGATATAACCCAGAGGTGCTCTGCCACTGAGCTACATCTCCAGCCCCTTTTATTTTTTGTTTTGAAACAGAGTTTCATTTAATTGCTGATGCAGAGCTCAATCTTGCAGTCTTCCTGCTTCGGCCTACTTGAGTCCCTGGGATTACACCTGGTCTAGTGTTTAAGATTAATAATCAAAGACTGAGGGCTGGGATTGTGGCTCAGTGGTAGAGCGCTTGCCTTGCACGTGTGATGCACTGGGTTCGATCCTCAGCACCACATAAAAATAAATAAAGATATTGTGTCCATCTACAACTAAAAAAATGTTTAAAAAAAATAATCAAAGACTGAAGATTTTCTTTGTATATTTAGTAAAGTTCATGGACTTGTCATCTGATCAGCACAAATATACTCCTGCACATATTGTCTTATTTTAAACAAATCTACCCTGTCTGCAGTAAGAAGATGAATGCAGAAACTATTAGTAACTCTTCTAATTTAATCAGTGCAATGTTATTGCTTTGGATCAGCATAATAAATTATATCCAAATAACCCAATTTCCTCGAATCAAATCAAAGCTAAAGTGTGCAGGGACTATGTGGATATAAAGAACTGCAGTAAAACATTTGTTTTACTAAGCCTTAACTGAAAGCCTCCTAGATATAAGATTGAAAAATATTGTTTTCATATGTCAAGATTTCTGCTCAGTGTCTGTTTGGAGAGGCCCATAACTAACATTCTGTTTAGGTAAAGTATTCAGGTTTATATGTTTAATCCTTAACTCAATATAGAAGAATTTAGAAGTAATTTTTAGTTTTAATGTTTCAAACAGTGCTGCCTTAGCTGATAATATCAAATGACAGAAGGTCAATATTTGTGCTACCACTTGTTCATAATTCTAAATACTTTAAGGTTCCCTCTATAGTATCTTTAATCAATGCAACAGTCACTATATATGACAAACCTCCAAATGTCCTTCTAAAGACCTTTAGGGTAAAGAGAAAAACAATTATATCACAATAAAAATTCAAAGGATAGCTATTTTATTTCCTTCCATAACTTCTTTGGGAAAGAAACTGGGAAGAGGCAAAAGGAAGTAACATCATCAACCCACTTATGGGAGAACTGTAGCATTGCTTTGTGCCCAGAAGGAAACTCATAACTCATCACTCTATTTCTTCATTCAAAAATAAATATTGAAGGATGTCTTAGCACTTTGTATTGCTGTAACCAGAATTCCATAGACTTGAACACAGACATTTACTTCTCACAGTTCTGGGGATGGTTTAGTTCAAGGTCCAGTAGTGGCAGAGTTGGCCGAATAAGGGATGGGGCTTCTCCTGGGTTATGCATGCTTGCCATCTTGGCAATTACGTCACTTCTTCTTGATTATTCACAGAGAAACTCTCTGTTGGCTTTGAGTGCACGAGTCCAATCTTGAGAATGCCATTTTCATGATCTTATCTACACCTAATTATTTCCTTTGCCCTTTGGGACAGCCTAGAAGAAAGGATAAACCAATAGAAAAGAACAGGTCTAGGATTCAGATCTTGGTTATAAAAAACATTATTCAATAAAAGGAAATAGGCCTCCTCAGAAAAATGATAGATTTTAAGGCTGAGTTAGAAAATATACAAGATGAGTATGGAATATTTTTAGTGCCAGAAACAAAGAAAGTACTACAATAAAAAAAAATTATGGGGAAATGTCAAAGAGATATAGGAGCCAACTTAAAGAGCCACAAGTGGCAAAAGCTGAAAAACAAAATAAAAATAGTGCCAGAGTATAACCCAAACTATAAAACAAATATTCATAAGTCCATACAAATATAAAAGTAATAAAATGATTTATGGGAGGTATTGATGAATGTCCTGTGAAGAAGAATCCCAAATGACTTTTGTAGTTATTATGTTCTGAAGGAAGAACATAATTCTCCACTCCCTAAGCATAGGCAAGGCCTGGTGACCTCCTTCCAAAGTCTACAGTATGGGAAGGAGGGACTGGGTAATTTTGGCTTGGAGAAACTTGACAAATGCTGCTGCAGCCAGCTGAGCAAAGCCATCATTAACAGATGCATCATGTTGATAGTATACAGTATTGCCATGGTTGTGATAAGAAAGCCTTTCCTGTGATCACCCTCCACCTCGAGAACCATAGGCCCTCATGAGAAAACCATGAAGCAAATCTCATTCAGTGAACATTCTATGGAATTCTTCATCAGCACTTCTGAAGACTGTCAAGCTTTATCAAATACAGAGAAAGTTTGAGAATGACATGGCAAAGAGGAGCCAAGGAAACATGAGGACTAAATGTAGGATGATA